>CATIWC010002677.1:0-112381 GCA_948472305.1 Vicia faba | reverse complement strand
CCACGCATCATCAGTGTAAAATCTCGACTCAAGCTCAACATCAAAATTGAAGCTTGCAAAATTTGTAATGTGATGCCAAGATAACGGACTCAATAGGATAAACGATAAGAAATTTATTAATTTTTGAAGACGCACTGACACAAAGCAGAGTTAGCTAACGCAAATTTTTCTCACTAATTTCACCATTTAGTTTGGGAAGAATGCCTCGAACGAAAATCTTCCGGTCAAAATCCGAACCCAGGGTCTGAAGAAAACTTGTAGCGTACATCATTTGTGAAATTGTGCTGAAATAATCATCGTAATACAACAAAAATTGAAGAAGTTATGAATTTTTTAATATCGAGAAACAGTGGAATAGAAATCCGCTTGAGTCTGTAAATTCCTCTGGTAATTCACACTTTCGGGGACCTTCCTCAAAGAATTAGCTCTCGGGTCGAACATATGAATCGAAGATAAAATCAAGATGTATTTTCCGCATATAGAATGGCTAAAAAACAATGATCCAGGCGAAAGTTATGAATTTTTGAACGTCCATAAATAATGGTTCAGCACAGTATTTTCACTATTTTTCACTGTTTAGCTTCAAAGTACTCGCACATTCGGAGATCTTATTCAAAGATTTGGCTTCTGAGCCGGACATGAAAGTTGGAAGAAATAACAAGACAATTCAAACTCTCTAAGAGGAACTCAAAGATGATACTCCAGTCAGAAGTTATGAATTTTTAAACGTCAGAAAACCAGAGAAAACAGTAAGTCCACTATATACTGCAATTCAAGTATTTTGCGCTTTAGAAAATCTTCCTCACATAATTAGCCTTTGACGTGAACAAATGAAATTAAGAACACATTAGGAAGGTTCCAATAACTGAAGAATCATTCCCAAACCATGTTCTGATCTCGAGTTGTGAATTTATGAGCTTGAATGCACTGTAGTAAATTTATGTCTGCCCGGTCTCAAATCAACTGAAACGCTCGACTTTCTGCATAATTCAGAGTGTGTTGAAACTCGTGAGAGCTTGATATGATGATTAATTTCTTGGTTGTTGATTGTATATCTTGGGAAACTATGTGAATCACATTAAAATGCATAAAAACCCTGAGTTCTGCTTCACAATGCTGCTTAACAGAACAGTCAATTTTCGCAACTCTTTCTCGCAAAGAAATATCCTGATTCCATGAGCACATATACTATGACATGAATGTATGCATATGATAATAAATTATAATCCAATTATGATTAAAATGAAGAGGGCTAATTTTTGGGTACAACAGCTGCCCCTATTCAATCTTCTTTAACCAGAGGGTGAGATTGGAAGAAGCCTTCCAAACAATCAGGGTGAAAGAGAATTGATTATTTAATAGAACCATAAAATTTGCACTCTGAAGACAGTCAGGTATTATTATATATTATTATTTTTTCTGTACTGGTGACAAGTGGTTGTTAGGAAATGTATGCCAGGTTAAGATCAGACACACACCAAGAAAGAGATCAAGCATACATGTCCGGCCAGAATTGGACACATATAACGGGAGACCCGATTAAAACAACCTCTAACTATCATCATCTAAAAAGCACGCTGGGAGAAAAGTGAAACTTCAACAAACGAATAGACGTCGGGTGAAGGCGAACCTTAGCAAAAGAAGATAATGCCAGGTGAAAGCGAAACTTATCAACATGAGAGAACGCCAGGTGAAGGAAAAATTAAGAAAGGCGAGAACCCCAAAATTTTCCCTCTCATTTATCAAGAATTTTCTCATAAGATCTCCTTTGGCTCAAGACTGCATTAGGGTTTGATCAGCTCAAGACACCTCCTTAAGCACTGATGACCAAAATTAGGGTTTGAGTTTTCACAAGTATTTTTGAACTTCCAATGCCCCATATGACTTTCATGGATCATTATGGACCCCAAACATTACTCATGTCAAGTTTAAAGCCTTGGATCACACTTTTGCTCAGTCAATTGAGTAGTTGACCTAAAAATTAGTTGTATTGGAGAAAAAGTCAACTATGGCCAATTTACAATCAAACTTCATAATTTTTGATCCACATCAACATTTTAGACTCATATGTATCATTTGATCAATTTTGGACCATAATTCCTCAAGAAATTTGATCAAATCTCTAAAAGGGCAAAATGGTCAAAATTAGGTTTTAGACTGAGAAAGGGCAATTTCTGATTTTTGACCTAGCAAATGATCAATTAGTTTAAGGCATGAACTCAAGAGTTCAATTGCATCATTTTGACCTAATAACATGGCTCAAAACATTACTCAAGTTCAAGCGATTGACAGATGAATTTTCAGCCAACTGATCAAAAGTCAACTGTATACTAAAAAGTCAAACTTTGACTTTTTGGTCAAAATCAAATGTCAAAGATCATAATTCATCAAAACATGTCAAAATATGAAACTTATTCATCAAGAAATCAAAAATTCAAGATTTCATTTTGAAAATTCAAAATTTCTAAACTTAGAAATTTTTTCTAAGTGTTGGAAATTTCATGTTTTTTCACAACTTTGAACAAATTTTCACCATGATGCAAGATGATTCAAGAGAAACTTACAACATGAAAGTTGTAGATCTCCATTAGATATACAACTTTTCTTTACACAACTCCTTCAAAAAGTGCTTGGATCTCAAGTTATAATTTTAAGAACATGTGGTCATGAAACAAAACACTTAGTGAAATTTTGCCCTAATTTGATCAGGATTTTGACCCAACTTCATGGCACTTTTTCACATAGTTCCAAGGGGAATATTCAAAATCAATTCAAATAAGGGTTGTAGAGCACATTGCAAGCTTTCCAAAATTTCCAATAACTCCTTGGGATCATTCTTGAGTAGGGAGAATCAAAGAGATGAAGTTATGGTTTTGTCACTTGAATTACAAGTCATTTTATTATGAACCAAATTCAAAATTCAAACAATGCTGCATAAAATCTAATTTGCAGGCCTCAAACTTGTTAGGAACTCCATAATTAATGGCTTGCACAGCTGTTAGAGGTCTCATTTCAAGCATTCAATGCATGGACATGCTTTATGTCCATTTTTGGAAGAAAGGTTACATTGCCATTTTGATAAAGTGCTTTTTTGCACAAAACTTGTTCTTGAGCCTTGCACTTGTTCTCTTCTGATCATAGAAGTCCTATAACACATAATAAATGGTTTAGACACTTACAATCACCCAGCCCATGCTTGTACTACACATTGGAACTTGGTTTCCCTCTTTTCTTGAAAATCAAGTAACCTTGCCAAAAGCTAAAAACTTGTACTTCTGACTTGCCAATGCACTCATAACCTTTTGCTTGTAGATACACAAACTATTTGCATCAAATAGACGAATGTTGAAGC
The DNA here is from genome assembly GCA_948472305.1 of Vicia faba. Classification (NCBI taxonomy): domain Eukaryota; kingdom Viridiplantae; phylum Streptophyta; class Magnoliopsida; order Fabales; family Fabaceae; genus Vicia; species Vicia faba. The sequence continues at coordinate 109,029 of CATIWC010002677.1, read as the reverse complement.
CCTATAAAGACCTAGAACTCGGAAACACATCTCATACTTCTATTTTAACACAAACTGATCAAAAAATAGAAACTCATAACTCCCTCGTGCATTTTCAAGCCTTTTTGTTTCTAAAGCTTCTAAACATCATTTAGAACTGATCCCACACCCTGTTACAGAACTGTAACACCATTAACACCATCCTCCATTTTCAAAAACAAAGCTTTGCACTTGGACTTCTCCAGAACTCCGTAGGCCCTTTCAGCTCAAGCTAAGCATTCCATTAGCTTCCTGGGAACTTGAGGAAGCTAACCCAACCATTGGAACTCCGTGAAAGCTGCTCAAACATCAAACCTGATACCCTCTTGCAAGGTAAGTTTTTTAACTTTGGAACTCTTCATACAGGCATCATCAATTATTTATTTGTGAACTAAACATGTAGGTATCATTGCCCTGAAGCTAACCATGTCCATAGTTTCCATTAATTTTTCCCGAGCTTAGAGAATTTTAAGTTTGAATTTTCTGAGATTTTTAGGGTTCAGATTAGGGCTAATGAAATTCATGCTTATCTTTGATCTATAGTTATAATGCTTTACATTTTTGAAACCTTGAGGAAATTTGCTACAAGTTTCATATTTACAGTTTTCATTTTTGATGAGAAATGAACAAGTTACAGATGGTTTGGCTGGAGGTTGAAGATGAAGTAGTCAGTGCGCGTTTTATATCACATATTTATTGATTTTCTTATGTTAACAGATGTATAGCCACCCCAGTGGTAGAAGCGCGCACATGTAACCTTTAGGACCTGGGTTCGAGTCCTAGTGGTACCCTTTTGATTTTTTCACATTTTTGCATTCTGACTTCTGCTTTTTTTGCAGGGCGCTGGGCCTCCTTGGGCCCTTTTTGTTTTGATTTTTACTGGTTAACCCCTTGTTCTATTTACACACCCCTGGTCTAGTTTTTATTTTTATTTTTTATTTTTATTTCATTTTATTTTCTTAAATATTTTTCCTAATATTAAAAAATCATAAAAATACAAAAATAATAGATTTACATTTTGACATAGTTTAATTATTTTTCTCTCACAAAAATTTATTTTATTAATCACACTTTATTTATTTTTACTTATTATCTTGTAAATTTAATTAAAACTAGGTTATTATTTATTTTATTTTTACACCAATTAAAATATATTTATTTTAATGTAAAAAAGGCCAAAAATATTTTATAATACTATAAATTATTTTCAAAACAAAAATACCAAAAAATACTTTTCTTAAACTTATTTTCTTTTAATCAATTAATGAATTAGGGTTTTATTAATTCCTTTTCTTAGTAATTTAGGTTTACTCTTATTATTTTAATTAATTATTTTCCTTTAATTAATTAGGTTAAAACAAAATACCTTTTCCTAAAAAATCAAACAAATATCCATTTACTTTACATTTCACATTTTTGCATATTTATTCATTTTGTACATTATATTCATTTAATTCCTTGTACATTTGTAACAATTCAATATGGTTGTAATAGATTAACTATATTTATTTTCTTGCAATCCCCATTTATACTTTGTACACCCCCCTCCCAAAAGTATTGTAATGGCGTAGTAACTTTAAATTCCACAATTTATCGCTTTATATATAACATGTTATTAATTAGGGTTTGTATGGAAAGACTAAAACCAATACTTAGAAAATCCTAATTCAAGATAAAATCAAGCATGAAAACAACACATTTGCACACAAGCACCCCTAGGGTTATTCCACTTGTTTCCTTTACAAAATGGCCATATTACGCATGTGAGGTATCTTAGCAAAAACAAAGAAAATATAAGATCATAGTCCCTCGATGACGCTATCTAAGTTGCCTTTCACATGATCTTAGTCCCTAAAAAGAATGCTACTGTTGTACCCCAAAATTTGCCCTCCCATATTCTTTAAGAAATTTCCAAGTCAAGCCTCAAAATCTCCCCAAGGGTTGCACAGTGTAAGGGCCTCCTAAACAGTCAAAATTAGGGTTTTGGTCCTGATCAAGAAAATGAAGTTTCCAAGGGTCCAATCAAGTCCCACATGCTTATAAATATGGTCAAGCATCCTCATGCCAAGTTTCAAGACTTTTAGCACAAAATTGCACAGTCAAAACCCTAATTGCACTACAGTCAACTGTAGGGGCAAAATGGTCATTTGACAGTCAAAAGTTCAAATTTTTGGTCAACATCTTATTTTGAAGCCACAAACATCATTTGATCAATGCTTGATCATGATTCTCAAAGCTTGGCTCAAAAATCATCAAAATGCAAAAGTTTCCTTATTTGGACAGTTGAAAAAGTCAACTGTAAATTGACCAGGGCATAACTTTCACATGGATTATCAGAAAAATTCCATCCAAAGCTCATTTTGAATAGAAAGACATTTCCTACAACTCATCTTCATACTTCAAGTCCAAGAAATGCTCTCACAAAAAGTTATCAATTTCAACATTATAGGTCATTTTCAAAAGTCAACAAAAAGGGACTTTAAGTCAAAGGCCATAACTTGAGATTGGTAAATCAAAATTACATGGTACCAAAGGCATTGGTTATAGGACTCAAAAACCTTTCCAAAATGTCCAAGAACATGAGCAAAGCTTAAAAATTGAGCAAGTTATGCCTTGTGGAAGTTGGGAAATTTTTGGATATTTTGAAAAGTCAACATTGATTCAAATGACCTAAAATTGCTAATGGGCCTATTTTTCTTCCACAATTCATTATCCAAGGCATGTGCACGACCACTTGGCCCAAAGGGAAGTTTTTCTTCATTATTTATTTATTTATTTGGATTTTTATTATTAATAATTCATTTAAATTAATTAAATACATGGAAAATACTAAACCTAATTTATCAAATATTTTTGTGCATATAATATCTTCAAAAATTCGTGCATGATCAGATATGGAAGAATTGGAATTGATTGGATATGATTTGTATAAAATAGCATGAAAAAAGATTGAAAAAAGATCTTGAAAAACCAAATCTTCCAAACCATGAATGCTAAGGTTTTTGATTGATTTCTTGACCTAATTCATTCATACATATACAAAGAAGCAAGACCTAATGCCGTTAACCTAAAAACTGCGCAGAAACTCCATTGAAAAAACTCAATTTTTTGGCAAAAATTCCAATTCTGAAAACAAGGTTAGAAGGCGATTCAAGGCGATATTTTTATCCCATCACCTTCTTGAAGCTTCAAGGAAGGATTTCTCGAAATCGAGCATTCTAACGCCCTAAATTGGTAACACGAGTGCAACCTGTACAGAGAAAATTTCATCTTCTTGCATCTCAATTCATGCGCATTTAGCACTTTTTAATGTTTGATTCATATTCCTTGTTCAATTCTAATGCTAACCAAACAGTTTAATTTTGTTTTTGTGCATCGTATGAAGATTTGCCATGGATGAGTATTAGGGTTTTGCAAGCTCTAATTTGGGCGTTTCTTAATATGGCAAAATTAGGACACATGAATATCACCATTAAAACAAGCATGTTTGGATGAAGAGAAATAAACCATTGCGCCTAATTTATGAAGCCCCAGGGGCTATTCGCTATTTTCTAATATAGCGTCTATAGCAACGTTTGAAAACCGTTGCCAATGTTTTGTATATTTTCAGGAAAACAAAAACCATGAGGAAGACGATGAAGTGGCATAAGCTGAATGGTTGGTTCAAAATTTCGCGCTCAAACCCACTAACGCTTTTGTTTTATTTGATATTATTTGTTTGTTGTATTACATACAAAACGCGTAACATGGCTCAGTGGCAGGCGTACAGATTGGTAAACCATAAGACCTGGGTTCGAGCCCCAGGTCCTCACCCCTTTCAATATTGTTTTTCAATTAATGTTCCCATGCAGATTCAATATGGTGGACTACCATGCACCCACGAAATCAAACGTCCACGCGTCCAAGGGCATTCAATCAAAGGCATAGATTTGGAGAACACGATGCACTCTAGTCAATGCATATACACGCTAGTGCCAGAGTCAACAAGGCCAGGCTTGTTTGGGCTCAAATTCCTGGGCTATACCTCCAATTTGGGGACTGAAACCCCCCTAGGTTTGCAAATATTTTACTTTCTTTATTTTTCTTCACTTTTACTCTTTTTAATTATTGTTTTTATTAATTAATTTAATATTTGCATAATATATAAAAAAACACAAAAAAAAAAAATCAGAAAAGATCAAAAAATAATAAATATTTTTATTTTAATATTTTGTAAATAAATAACTTTAATTGATTAGTTTTAAATTAGGTTTTAATCTTGACTTTTTTTAATAAAAATCTAAAAAATATAGAATTAGGGTTTAATTAATTTTTTATATCTTTTTATTTTTCTTTCATAATGATTAAATATTTACTATTATTTATTTTTGTAATTAAATTGCATGTAAATAATTAGAGTTAATTTTAGGTTAAAATTTAATTTTTTTAATAAATTAAAAACTACTAGAATTAGGTTTAACTGCATTTAATTCTTTTTCCCATTAAAATCATAAAATACCAAAAACAATTTCTTTTCTTTTTTTAATTAATTAATTTCATCGTTTAATTTAATTTTGCAAAAAGGGTCCAACGCCCTCGTTTTTAATTCTTATTTGCATATTTATTTTATTTCGTTTAATATTTATGTATCTCTCCCAAGGCCTTGTAAATTATTTGCCGCACTTTATTTTATTTCTTTATTTATTTTTTCTGTCAAATCGGGTTCAAGAAATTTTGGCGATGTGGACCCGCGCCTTTTGTAATAGCTTAGAATCTTTTTATTTCTCGCAATACTTTTAACTGTTAATCAAGGCATGAAAGAATGAATGGATGAAAATAAAAACAAACGCTAGATCACCAATGACATGACAAAAGACAAAAATAAATGAAAACGACACACAAATCACACACCACCCCTAGGGTACGCCTCACTGTTGCCTTGCCTCGAACGGTGATCGTCGAGTAGAGGATGTCTTAGTAAGTCCTCATGATCCGAGAACCTGGCATGAGGGTAGCTTCTAAGGTGTCTTCCCATTGCTCTGGTGATCACCATGTCCCGAACCTCGAATTGACCCGAACACCTCCAACGGTGGTGCTACCTACCTCTCAATGGTGGGATGGCACTACTTTAAAGGACATCTACACAGACGAATTCCTTAGGGTAGGTAGACGACTCTAGATACTTGCTCTAATTTCAAAACAAATTCAAAAATACTTTTCACACCGACACCTTTTCAAAAAGCTTTCGAAAGCAACTTTTCAAACACTCTTGAGGACTGATACAAGAGTCGAACTAGAATTTTCAGAGAAACTTTTTAAAACCCACTCACAATTGAAAAGCAAACACTTTTGAAAACACAATGAGCAAGTATCTAAGAGCCCATGGATAACCATGGATAGAAAGGGTGCTAACACCTTCCCTTTCTATAAATCTACCTCCCGAACCGAGAAACTATCTCATAAGGAATTTTGCTGTGCTTTTGTCCTGTCCATGTTAGAGAAAATAAAAGACGGTGGCGACTCTTGCTTCCACGACATTTCGCGAACCAGCTTTAAACAGTCAGTTCCAGATCCACCGATCACAGAACTGGCGACTCTGCTGGGGAATACTTTATAAAGTGAGGTGTACCTTAGGGTTAGTTCATAACTGTGTTTTCAATTGTATTGACTTGTCTGCTTTAAATTTGTGGGTCGCATGGGAGTTACATAGATCCTAACCCGGATCTGGGGATACCCTGTTTAGGTAGCATAAGCTGTGAGGGACCTGTCCGGCGTAGACCGACACAGGTGAAACAGTGGCTATGTTGGTGTGGCACCTTGGTCTGTACCGATATCCCTTGTGTTGCAACGAGGAGAATATGGGTCTTCTGAGGAGTCATTAAGCACCAACAACCTTAGAACCTTAAATGACACAACTTGGCCAATATAACAGTAGCAGTATGCTACGCCCATTGAGGCTAAACTCTCGTGATGGTTCTGGCCGCAAGAAAAGATTGCGATGTTGGAGTTATGACCGATTGAGGGTAGTCAGTGATATTGGGATCCTCTAGAACCCGGTTACTTCTGATAGGACAGGTTGAGCCCACCAACTTCAAGAGGGTAATACCCAGACCCCATGCTAGCCTAAACTCTAAGGGTTTCTCTTGTGTGACTTGCGTGCCTTCCAACTTGACTACTTGCATGCTTGTTATCTGACACTTGAGTTTCTTGCAGGTTTTGTTTATAGTCCTTAATTAGGACTCATAACAGGGTTTACTGAGTTTGCTTGCAGGTTTTGTTTATAGTCCTTAATAAGGGCTCATAACAGGGTTTATCCACATTACCCCATGCATATCATAACATCATACCATTGCATACATCCTAACCCATTTCAAGGATCTCAAGGGCTTGTGATGTAGGTCATGATAAATCAAACATCTAGCAAGGGGCAAAGAGGATTTATTTTCCTCTAGCTAAGGTTGTCAGGGGCTATGACCCACTGGATATGGTGAGCCTTTGACCCTTGAAGAAGGACTCTCAACAACATAAAGTTCCTTCAATCAAGCTACCGGTTTCCAATTCTAACAATCTTCTTGTTTACCCCGCGAGGTCCTTGAAAACATTGCATGTCATACTCATCATTGCATAACAGGTATCCTTGTTGCAGGTCACTTACCTTTCTCGCTGTTTATTTCAGCAATGGCTTCACAACAAGATAACCAGGACCTTCCCGCTCAAGAGAATCAGTTCAAGGAAATTTTCCTAGGCCTATCCAAGGGGCAGGAAGAGTTGAGGACACTCCTCATGGGGAATCTGATCAGAAAGAGTCCTGAAGATGACAAGGACGAACAGCTGAAACGTCTACAAGCTGAGGTAGACACATTGAAAACCCAGATGCTGGGGCAAAGGGCCCTCATTCAAGGCTTAGCTCAGAAGCAAGGAGAGCTGAGAGCCACGATCAGTCAGCTTCCTCAAGGCATGAAGCAACCAGCCCAAATCAGGGACCAGGTCATGGAACAGCTTCCAAGAAGGCAAAAGTCGGGTCCAATGAATAGACCTCTCCGAGTTGCTACTACTTCTCAGGGCCAACAACGACCTCGCCAAGAACAGCGGGTTGATCAGAACAGGTCGGACGAGCCTAAGAGACAATTCACCTACATCAACATGTCATGGTCACGAGCTTTGCAGCACATGTTAAGGATGAACCTGATTGCGGTGATCAACCCTCCTGCAAATCCAAAGACTTCCTCTCCAAACTACAACCCAGAAGCAAGGTGCGCTTACCATTCTGGTAGTCCGGGGCACGATACTGAGGACTGTTGGGCACTAAAGTACAATATTCAGAATATGATCGATGCTAAAGAGATCGAGTTCGAGCCCGTCGAGACTCCCAACGTGATCACTGCTCCCTTGCCAAAACATGGCTAGGATTGAGAAAATTTTGTTCATTTGAATGTTCAAGTTGCAATTTTCTTTTGTTCAAACATTTACTCATGTTAAACATTGTTATTTCATTAATGCATCGCATATGTCTGTTCTGAAACAATATATTCGTATTCACTAAATGCAAATTATTTTCATATTTTTTCTGATGATCAACTCTCACTTAATAATTCTAAGCCTCTTGAGGGAGGATGACGAAAACGATACCATAATCTACATTATGCTTTTGAACAGACCCCGCTGATGAGGTACAGGCATTGTTTCAATCCCTAAACACTGGAGTTATAAGGATGATAATCCCTCGTCAACCCATCCGAGCCAAAGAAGTAGGAGTTTTTCTTTTCGAAATTTAAAACCCTTAATCATAACCTGGGGCAGGGTAGTCTCTCAGTTGATCCAAGTGCATAACGAATGGCACCAAAGAGGTCCTTAAATAAACAAAGAAAGACAATGATGGTTCCGAATAATCATAAAGACAGGCAGTCATTACCAAAATGAAAAGCCCAAAAAGTCAAAACCTATAAAGGGGACTTACGAAACTGGGGCATCCCGCTGACTGTAATTCCAAAAAAGGAAACAGCTCAGGCAAAAAACAGGGATAACAAAATCAAAAAGAAAGAGGTCTTATAAACCCTCAACAATAACAAAAAGGAATGACTGTCTATCCAACATAAACGTTCAGTATCCGACCATCACTGGAAAATCAGAGCAAAGACTCAAACAAGGTCTGACGCACGACCAACTGAGTTTAGGTTTGGAGAACATCACGAAGAGCGGGTGGGTACAAATAATTTGAGCCTTTATCCTTTGTTTCTTAAACCGTGAACCAGGCCACGTTATAACCCTTAAAAGTCCTAGCTGAAGCATGGGTTGGTTCGAAAGCATACTGTTACGAAAGGTATCCTGACTCCTTAAGGCTTGCGATAAAATACGGAGTTGACATCACGTTTTACAAACATCCACTTGTTTTATGAAAAGAATGCATTTTCAAAATCTTCAAGACAGACATAGGCTTTGCATTTTTAACATAACTTTGTTTACATATGACTTTTTGTTTGAACAGCAGGGAAATTCGCACAATGAAAGTCTAATGAACAAGAGTATCTCCAATCAAGGGGCATGACGTGATTATTGTCCATCATCTGGGGCAATTCAGTCAAGATTCAGAGAATCTCTCAAAGGCCAAATAGCCTAGGGCAAATCTCCGCCTGAGTCACTTGGGGCATTTCAACAACGAATCTTTCCTGATCAAACACCTTCTGGTGGCGTGACAAAACACTTCTAACAGGGGCAAAACCCTACATTCTAAGAGCATGGACATAGTCAAAAAAATACTACGCAAAATCAAAGACCCGCTAGGTTGACACACCTAGGCAAAAATAAGGGCTTCTTGGCGAATCAAAAGGGTTCGGGCAAAATGAAGGGATGAAATGAAAAATCTGTACACCCGGCAAGTCGAAAACCTGAAAAGGCGGCTTGGGCAAAAATGGGCATCCCGGTGGACTGAAAACCCGAAAGGGCGGTCCAGGCAAAAATTAGGGATCAAAGCGTACGACTATGTCCCGGCATCTTGTCACTTGCCTACCAGAAGAAGGTTTTTCCATCAACAACTATCAGCACCTCACAGGTCTTCCTCTCATACCTCAGAAACAGGGGCAATAAAGAGTTGTCTGAGCAATCTAATTGTTCCGTCCTCCAAGGTACCAAGGTAGGTTCAGCTAAAGAACATAACCAGTACATTCCAATTCCCCAGAGAGTAAGTCAGCAAGACAACATATTCTCCTCAGGCAAAGCAGTTATCAAACTTAAGGAAGTTGAGTATCCTCCAGCAGATCTCAACATTCCCCAGCAGCATATATATTCTTAACAAGCATCCCCGGCAATCTTGGTCTAAAGATTGTTCCCCGGCGGCATATCAAACATTCAAAGGAATCACTTCCCCCGCAGTTCAAAACTTCCCTAGGAGAGTCCAATCCAGTTCCCCAGAAAAGTTGGAATTTATCTCCCCAAGCAGTAAGCTATCCCCAGTAGATTCTGGAAGCTTATCCCTCGCAAAGCACGAACGCGTCTCCCAGCTTTATTTTAAGAGTTATTTCCCTACCAGGATATAACTGGGTTATCCTCAGCCAAAAGCCACGGAAAGGTCGTCGTCAACACAGTTCTTTCTTATCCCCAGCGAAGTCCATTAACACTTCCAACACAACAAGGGTATCCCCAGCAAGTTATTATCAACATTCCAGCAAAGTATCTCTCTCCCCGCAGAGTATTACTCCCCAGCAAGATCGTTAGAGTACTTTCCTCCCCCGCAGAGCTATTCCATTCGCCGAGTTTATCCCCCAACAGAGTCATCTTCTCCTACCGGTATTCTTGCAACTATCATCCCCAGCGGAAGCAAAATCTATTCTTCAACAGCAGCCCAGGATATGACTTCCCGGCACCCGTCAAGGATTTACTTTCCTAGACGAAAGCATACATTCCTAAACATCACATACATCATTATAGCATGCATATACGCATCATATCTTACAAATCTCATTTATGTTGAGAACATCATTGCTTGATCCATATCATGCATTGCATATGACTGACCTTTACCTTTCAGGAAAGATTCAGCTAAATTCTCAATCATCTTTCAAGACCTAGACCGGTTCAGTTAATCGACTCCAAAGATTTCTTATCCAGTCCAAGGCCTTCTCTAGTCCAGCTAAATCGACCCCAAACAGATTTTTCTGATGAAGACTCGGTAGAAGTTATCAAAGGTTTTTCTCAAACGTCCGCTTTTGAGATTATAATTTCCTACGGTTCTCTCCCCAATGTTGCGGAGATGATAATTCCATCCCAGGTTTTTCTCAAACGTCCGCTTTTGAGATTATAATTTCCTGTGGTTCTCTCCCCAATGTTGCGGAGATGATAATGCCATTCCAGGTTTTTCTCAAACGTCCGCTTTTGAGATTATAATTTCCTATGGTTCTCTCCCCAATCCTGCGGAGACGATAATTCCAACCCAGGTTTTTCTCAAACGTCCGCTTTTGAGATTATAATTTCCTATGGTTCTCTCCCCAATCCTGCGGAGACGATAATTCCAACCCAGGTTTTTCTCAAACGTCCGCTTTTGAGATTATAATTTCCTATGGTTCTCTCCCCAATGTTGCGGAGATGATAATTCCATTCCAGGTTTTTCTCAGACGTCCGCTTTTGAGATTATAATTTCCTATGGTTCTCTCCCCAATGTTGCGGAGATGATAATTCCATCCCAGGTTTTTCTCAAACGTCCGCTTTTGAGATTATAATTTCCTATGCTTCTCTCCCCAATGTTGCGGAGACGATAATTCCATCCCAGGTTTTTCTCAAACGTCCGCTTTTGAGATTATAATTTCCTATGGTTCTCTCCCCGATGCTGTGGAGACGATAATTCCATCCCAGGTTTTTCTCAAACGTCCGCTTTTGAGATTATAATTTCCTATGGTTCTCTCCCCGATCCTGCAGAGACGATAATTCCAACCCAGGTTTTTCTCAAAACGTCCGCTTTTGAGATTATAATTTCCTATGGTTCTCTCCCCAATCCTGCGGAGACAATAATTCTAACCCAGGTTTTTCTCAAACGTCCGCTTTTGAGATTATAATTTCCTATGGTTCTCTCCCCAATGTTGCGGAGATGATAATTCCATCCCAGGTTTTTCTCAAACGTCCGCTTTTGAGATTATAATTTCCTATGGTTCTCTCCCCAATGTTGCGGAGATGATAATTCCATTCCAGGTTTTTCTCAGACGTCCGCTTTTGAGATTATAATTTCCTATGGTTCTCTCCCCAATGTTGCGGAGATGATAATTCCATCCCAGGTTTTTCTCAAACGTCCGCTTTTGAGATTATAATTTCCTATGGTTCTCTCCCCAATGTTGCGGAGACGATAATTCCATCCCAGGTTTTTCTCAAACGTCCGCTTTTGAGATTATAATTTCCTATGGTTCTCTCCCCGATGCTGTGGAGACGATAATTCCATCCCAGGTTTTTCTCAAACGTCCGCTTTTGAGATTATAATTTCCTATGGTTCTCTCCCCGATGCTGCGGAGACGATAATTCCATCCCAGGTTTTTCTCAAACGTCCGCTTTTGAGATTGTAATTTCCTATGGTTCTCTCCCCAATGTTGCGGAGATGATAATTCCATCCCAGGTTTTTCTCAATGTTTGCTATTGAGATTATAATTCCCTATGGTTCTCTCCCGATCCTGCGGAGGTGGTAATCCCAAGATTTTCTCAACGTTTGCTGTTTAAAGTCACCCAAGGTTCTCTCACCGTTCCCGTTGAGGTAGTAACCATCCCGGGTTCATTCATCACTGTTTGAAACTCCAGATTCAGCTCATGTAACCAGTCAGGACACATCTATACAAAGCATCTGAAGACCAGCTCCTGCAACATGTCAGGTACTCGTTTTTTCTTTTGCAGGTATGCAGGTTCTCACTAAAAGATCTCTTACGCGATCAACATCCAGATGGCATCTATAAGCCCATCATCCTATTCATCAATCTCCAAATGGCATCTATAAGCCCATTCCCACCATCACACTACTATGTGAGCGCAAATTTCTGGGCACTATAGTGTTCAATCATCTTCTACCCTCAGATTACGAAAGGCACGTCAGCCAATCTGCATCCTCAGGTCTAAGAAGATTGAACAGGGGCAACTGTTGTACCCCAAAATTTTCCCTCCCATGTTCTTCAAGAAATTGCCAAGTCAAGCCTCAAAATCTCCCCAAGGGTTGCACAGTGTAAGGGCCTCCTGAACAGTCAAAATTAGGGTTTTGGTCCTGATCAAGAAAATGAAGTTTCCAAGGGTCCAATCAAGTCCCACATGCTTATAAATATGGTCAAGCATCCTCATGCCAAGTTTCAAGACTTTTAGCACAAAATTGCACAGTCAAAACCCTAATTGCACTACAGTCAACTGTAGGGGCAAAATGGTCATTTGACAGTCAAAAGTTCAAATTTTTGGTCAACATCTTATTTTGAAGCCACAAACATCATTTGATCAATGCTTGATCATGATTCTCAAAGCTTGGCTCAAAAATCATCAAAATGCAAAAGTTTCCTTATTTGGACAGTTGAAAAAGTCAACTGTAAATTGACCAGGGCATAACTTTCACATGAATTATCAGAAAAATTCCATCCAAAGCTCATTTTGAAGAGAAAGACATTTCCTACAACTCATCTTCATACTTCAAGTCCAAGAAATGCTCTCACAAAAAGTTATCAATTTCAACATTATAGGTCATTTTCAAAAGTCAACAAAAAGGGACTTTAAGTCAAAGGCGATAACTTGAGATTGGTAAATCCAAATGACATGGGACCAAAGGCATTGGTTATAGGACTCAAAGACCTTTCCAAAATGTCCAAGAAAATGAGCAAAGCTTAAAAATTGAGCAAGTTATGCCTTGTGGAAGTTGGGAAATTTTTGGATATTTTGAAAAGTCAACATTGATTCAAATGACCTAAAATTGCTAATGGGCCTATTTTTCTTCCACAATTCATTATCCAAGGCATGTGCACGACCACTTGGCCCAAAGGGAAGTTTTTCTTCATTATTTATTTATTTATTTGGATTTTTATTATTAATAATTCATTTAAATTAATTAAATACATGGAAAATACTAAACCTAATTTATCAAATCTTTTTGTGCATATAATATCTTCAAAAATTCGTGCATGATCAGATATGGAAGAATTGGAATTGATTGGATATGATTTGTACAAAATAGCATGAAAAAAGATTGAAAAAAGATCTTGAAAAATCAAATCTTCCAAACCATGAATGCTAAGGTTTTTGATTGATTTCTTGACCTAATTCATTCATACATATACAAAGAAGCAAGACCTAATGTCGTTAACCTAAAAACTGCGCAGAAACTCCATTGACAAAACTCAATTTTTTGGCAAAAATTCCAATTCTGAAAACAAGGTTAGAAGGCGATTCAAGGCGATATTTTTATCCCATCACCTTCTTGAAGCTTCAAGGAAGGATTTCCAATCGAAATCGAGCATTCTAACGCCCTAAATTGGTAACACGAGTGCAACCTGTACAGAGAAAATTTCATCTTCTTGCATCTCAATTCATGCGCATTTAGCACTTTTTAATGTTTGATTCATATTCCTTGTTCAATTCTAATGCTAACCAAACAGTTTAATTTTGTTTTTGTGCATCGTATGAAGATTTGCCATGGATGAGTATTAGGGTTTTGCAAGCTCTAATTTGGGCGTTTCTTAATATGGAAAAATTAGGACACATGAATATCACCATTAAAACAAGCATGTTTGGATGAAGAGAAATAAACCATTGCGCCTAATTTATGAAGCCCCAGGGGCTATTCGCTATTTTCTAATATAGCGTCTATAGCAACGTTTGAAAACCGTTGCCAATGTTTTGTATATTTTCAGGAAAACAAAAACCATGAGGAAGACGATGAAGTGGCATAAGCTGAATGGTTGGTTCAAAATTTCGCGCTCAAACCCACTAACGCTTTTGTTTTATTTGATATTATTTGTTTGTTGTATTACATACAAAACGCGTAACATGGCTCAGTGGCAGGCGTACAGATTGGTAAACCATAGGACCTGGGTTCGAGCCCCAGGTCCTCACCCCTTTCAATATTGTTTTTCAATTAATGTTCCCATGCAGATTCAATATGGTGGACTACCATGCACCCACGAAATCAAACGTCCACGCGTCCAAGGGCATTCAATCAAAGGCATAGATTTGGAGAACACGATGCACTCTAGTCAATGCATATACACGCTAGTGCCAGAGTCAACGAGGCCAGGCTTGTTTGGGCTCAAATTCCTGGGCTATACCTCCACTTTGGGGACTGAAACCCCCTAGGTTTGCAAATATTTTACTTTCTTTATTTTTCTTCACTTTTACTCTTTTTAATTATTGTTTTTATTAATTAATTTAATATTTGCATAATATATAAAAAAACACAAAAAAAAAAATCAGAAAAGATCAAAAAATAATAAATATTTTTATTTTAATATTTTGTAAATAAATAACTTTAATTGATTAGTTTTAAATTAGGTTTTAATCTTGACTTTTTTTAATAAAAATCTAAAAAATATAGAATTAGGGTTTAATTAATTTTTTATATCTTTTTATTTTTCTTTCATAATGATTAAATATTTACTATTATTTATTTTTGTAATTAAATTGCATGTAAATAATTAGAGTTAATTTTAGGTTAAAATTTAATTTTTTTAATAAATTAAAAACTACTAGAATTAGGTTTAACTGCATTTAATTCTTTTTCCCATTAAAATCATAAAATACCAAAAACAATTTCTTTTCTTTTTTTAATTAATTAATTTCATCGTTTAATTTAATTTTGCCAAAAGGGTCCAACGCCCTCGTTTTTAATTCTTATTCGCATATTTATTTTATTTCGTTTAATATTTATGTATCTCTCCCAAGGCCTTGTAAATTATTTGCCGCACTTTATTTTATTTCTTTATTTATTTTTTCTGTCAAATCGGGTTCAAGAAATTTTGGCGATGTGGACCCGCGCCTTTTGTAATAGCTTAGAATCTTTTTATTTCTCGCAATACTTTTAACTGTTAATCAAGGCATGAAAGAATGAATGGATGAAAATAAAAACAAACACTAGATCACCAATGACATGACAAAAGACAAAAATAAATGAAAACGACACACAAATCACACACCACCCCTAGGGTACGCCTCACTGTTGCCTTGCCTCGAACGGTGATCGTCGAGTAGAGGATGTCTTAGTAAGTCCTCATGATCCGAGAACCTGGCATGAGGGTAGCTTCTAAGGTGTCTTCCCATTGCTCTGGTGATCACCATGTCCCGAACCTCGAATTGACCCGAACACCTCCAACGGTGGTGCTACCTACCTCTCAATGGTGGGATGGCACTACTTTAAAGGACATCTACACAGACGAATTCCTTAGGGTAGGTAGACGACTCTAGATACTTGCTCTAATTTCAAAACAAATTCAAAAATACTTTTCACACCGACACCTTTTCAAAAAGCTTTCGAAAGCAACTTTTCAAACACTCTTGAGGACTGATACAAGAGTCGAACTGGAATTTTCAGAGAAACTTTTTAAAACCCACTCACAATTTAAAAGCAAACACTTTTGAAAACACAATGAGCAAGTATCTAAGAGCCCATGGATAACCATGGATAGAAAGGGTGCTAACACCTTCCCTTTCTATAAATCTACCTCCCGAACCGAGAAACTATCTCATAAGGAATTTTGCTGTGCTTTTGTCCTGTCCATGTTAGAGAAAATAAAAGACGATGGCGACTCTTGCTTCCACGACATTTCGCGAACCAGCTTTAAACAGTCAGTTCCAGATCCACCGATCACAGCTACGATACCTTGCAACATTGCTAATCATGGTTAGACGATGACCCACTCCCGTCCCGTTAACATCTAAAGATAGGGTTACTTACCAAATCAATGGTAAGATAACAATGTCAAAGGAAAAGAAAATGAACAAGAAAGACTTTTGAGTAGGTAGAATGCTCCTAATTACTTGCTCAATTTCAAACAAAACATCCTTGCTATTTTCAAAACAAACACTTACACTTTCAAACATCTCACAAACTTGAAAACATTTTCAAAAATATCAACATCTTTGTATACATTCTTACGAACGAGAATCATTACAAAGATTGCCTAAACAATGGCCTCTTTACAAAATACTTTCAAAAACCACACAAAGAATAATTTCAAACATAAAGCAAGTGATCTAGCAAGTAACTAAGAGCCCATGGAAAACCATGGATGAAAAGGGTGCTAATACCTTCCCTTTTCATAATCTACCCCCCGAACTCAAGAAATAATCTCAAAGGTCTTTCCTGTGCTTTTTCACCTTTCCTTTTGGATAAAAGAAAAGTTGGTGGCGACTCTTTCTAACCGCAACATTTGCGATAAAACGCAAAACCCTCAAGTCAGTTCTCCCACCGTATCATAGAACTAGCGACTCTGCTGGGGAAAATTCTAAAAGTGGGGTTACCTTAGGGTTAGATCACATTTACTTGCTTTCATTGTTTGACTTGTTTGCTTTACATTATGGTTCTTTGTTTGGGTTTGAATCCTCTACCCGGATTTGGGATACCTTATAGGTAAGTAGCAATACGTTGTGGAAACTATGCGGGGTATACCAACATGGTCTAAGCAATAAATACGTTAGTGCGACATATTTGTGGGTACTGGTAGCCCTTGAGTTAATCAAGGAGAATACGGGGCCGCTGAGTGATGTCATAAAGCACTAATGAACTTTTAGAACCTTTACTTTACCAACTTGGCCATTAGGACGTAGTGAGATGACCGACTTTGGTGCAGTCCGAAGTTGGTAGATGCTCGATACTACACTCATTGAGGTTTGGTTTCTTGGGATATTTCGGTCACCATTAAAGAGGCTTGTGCTGAAACAATAACCAAGGAAACAAACCAGTGATATTGAGCTTCTTAGAACCCGATTACTATTTTGGGCAGGTTTAAGCCAACTAAACTTCAAGAGGGAACTTACCTATGAGACTTAATGCAAGCTTAAACCTAAGGACTTGTTTTCTTTTTTTGTGTATATTTACTTGTACATAACATCATGAACATCATAACATCATAATCATATTCACTAACCATTTCAAGGATCTTGAGATTTATCTTTGTTCTGTTTTGTAGGACATGGATTTTATTCGCAGGAAAATTATTCAAGTCAATCTTGTAAGGATCCCTCCACAACTTAAGGAGCTAGCTTCAAGGATTCCTGAAAATTCTCCATTCACCGAAAGACATGGTCGCCTACTCAACTTGGTCACTTCCAACACTGATGAAGACATGATAAAGGTTCTCTTTCAGTTCTTTGATCCTTTACACCATTGCTTCACATTTCCCGATTATCGGCTTGTGCCAACTTTGGAAGAATTCTACCAACTCTTGAGGATTCCCATTCTCAATCAACTACCTTTCAACGGTACGGAAAGAGACCCAAAGCCAGAAGAGATTGCTCAAGCTCTACACTTGCAATCATCTGATATCACAACTAATTTGGAAATAAGGAGTGGTGTCAAAGGTTTCCTAGCAAAGTTCTTGTTTGAGAAAGCCCAAAACTGTTGGAACTCTTTGGATCTGTAAGCTTTTGAGGAAATTATGGCTCTCCTCATCTATGGTATGGTTTTGTTCCCAAATCTTGACCAACTCATAGATATGAACGCCGTCAAAATCTTCATATCCCATAACCCGGTGCCTACTTTGCTAGGGGATATCCTGCATTCTTTTCACACTCGCACTATGAGGAAAATAGGTGTCCGTATGTGTTGCACTCCTCTCTTGGCAAAATGGTTTATTTCGCATCTTCCCCAATCTGTATTGAAGAACGAACAAGGTTCAAGGTGGTCCTAAAGGTTGATAACACTCAAACATTCAGACATCCATTGGTGCTCCAGATCTATAGAGAATGTTATCATCGTCGACCGTTGTGGAGAGTTCCTTAATGTCCCTTTACTTGGCATTAGAGGAGCTATCACCTACAACCGTTGCTTAGCCTTAAGACAGTTTGGTTACGCCCGAAGGGATGATCTGCATGAGATGTTAATTTAATGTTTGATATTTGACTACGAGAACGACAATCAAGGTCTTCACCAGAGATTTATTCGAGCTTGGAGGATGCTAAACAAGGTAGATAGCAAGACACTGGGGCATAAGAACTCCATCCATCTTGAGCCTTACCTCGAATGGGTACGCACTCGTGTTCAGAGCCTTATGATGCCTTACCCCTCCATTCTCCCAGTAATCATTGATCCTGTCATAGAAGGAGATGTTCCATACACTATCCTACATCCTGACATGCCCACCTCTCTTGAAGACCTACAAAGAGATTAGATACAGCTCAAGGGGGAACGAGATACTTTCGAAGCCCAATTCTACGCAAGCTAGAAGAAGGTTTTGGAACTCACTAAGCAACTTCATGAGGAGAGGAACTTGAATACCTACATTGCACCAAAGAGGATGCGTGGCACCTTTTTATCTTAGAGTTGTTGTATTATTTTGCCCAAAAAGGCATTGATGTACTCAAGCTTTAATTTATTAATATAACGTGTGTTTCCTTTTTGTCTAAAACAAATTTGAATCTTTAAAATCCTTGAAATCATTGCATATGCATTTACCATTCATCATAACATAAGCAGGTTTCTTGCAACAAGTCTCCTCATCTCTCTACTTTTTATTTCAGTAAGATAGATCTCGAGCAAACGGTGAAGGACCTCCAAGCTCAAAATGCCCAGTTTCAACAGATGTTCTTAACTCTAGCCAAAGGACAAGAAGAGTTGAAGACCTTGCTGGTTGAAGAGAAAAAGAAGAAGACGAAGAAAATAACCAGAGTTCTAAACATGGGAAGAAAATTCCAAGGGAAAACAAGAAGGGCCTTAGACTTTGCAACGACATCCAGTGAGAAAGACAATCAAGATGGCAAGGGAAAAGAAACAGTTGTCCAGTCAGAGTCAGAAGAGGAAGAGGAAGAAGGATACTATTCTAAAGAACAATACCCTCCTGCCGACGATAAGTATAAGCATCTAGAAGAACGGTTAAGTGCAATGGAAATCCAAAAAGTGCCTGGTTTGGACTTTGAGGAATTGGGGTTAGTATCTGGGATTGTCATTCCTCTAAAATTCAAAGCACCTGTGTTCGCCAAATATGACGGAGTTTCATGTCCCAAAATGCATCTTCGGTCTTATGTGAGGAAAATCCAGCCTCATACCGCTGATAAGGATTTACGGGTGCACTTCTTCCAATACAGTCTGTCTGGAACTCAACTTGATTAGTTTTATCAGTTAGAAAGAGCCAATGTTCACAATTGGGAAGATCTTGCTGTTGCCTTTTACAAACAATACCAATACAACGCTGATCTTGCGCCTACCCGTACTTAACTCCAGAGTATGGCCATGGTTCCAAGTGAAGGCTTCAAGGACTATGTGCAAAAATGGAGGGACTTAGCAGGGAGAGTCCATCCTCCTCTATCTGAAAGAGAATTAATAGACATGTTTTTGGGCACCTTGTCCGGACCTTTCTTAAATCATTTAATTGGGAGTTCATCGGCAGTTTTTATTAAATTGATATTGACCGGAGAAAGGGTAGAAGCCAGGATAAAGAGTGGAAAGATTCAGAAGGATGCATCCTCTACTGTTGTAAGGAAACCATTTATTGGAAAGAAGGAAGTGGTTGTTGTGTATCCTCAGAGAAATCAAGATAGGGCTGAACACCGTCCAATGGTGGGGGCTATCATGATTCCTAAACCTGTGCCTGATCAGCAAAGAAACAACCAACCAAGAATGGAAAGACCAGTCAGACAATTCACCCGAATTAACATGACACTATCTCAAGTATTGCCATATTTGTTAAGATCCAATCTAGTGACCTTGAAAGAAGATCCAAAGAATCCTAACACAACATCTCCTCACTACCATCCTAATGCCCGTTGTGCATACCATTCTAAGAGTCCCGACCATGACACTAACAACTGTTGGGCTCTAAAGAACAAAGTACAATATCTTCTTGAAGCCAAAGAGATTGAATTCGGCGCGCCAGAAAAGCCTAATGTCATTACTGCCCCTATGCCCAAACACGGCCATAATACCAATGCCATTGAGGAAGATATGTTTGTTACTTCAGTAGATGAGCTTATGACCCCACTCCTGACTATCAAAGAGAACTTGTTGAATGTCGGTGTTTTCCCGGGCTGTGATGAAAGCTTTCATTTCTGTTTATCCTTACCAACCAGCTGTCCTTGTTGAAAGCAGGCGTTCAGGGCCTAATAGATAACAAGGAAATTTTGTTCGAGAAGACTTCTGTTCCAACTGTTTCTTATAATGATGTTTCCGTCGTAACCATTTCTGACAATTCTTCGAGGGTCTCCACCAAAAGACCCGTTAGAATTACATCATTTCCTAAAGTAGCTCCTTTGATAATTACAATGCATGGACCAATCCCGTATTCGTCAGACAAAACCGTACCATGGAATTATGGAGGTGATGTCTACTACCACGGTATCAAGCAAGATTGGCCAGCTGCTGAAGATTCAAGTCCTGAGAAAGTTCACTCCGATGTCAGTAATATTGCAGGGACTAGTAAGATCACTCGAAGTGGAAGGGTTTTCTCTCTAGAGATAGATCCTCCAAAAGCTGTTTTTGGACCTGTAATTATTCCGGTTGTTGTTGCTCCTCCAAAGGTTATTCCCAGTCCTACAATCATCTCTGCTAATACTCCTGTTAACAAAACTGTTACAATCTATGTTATCACTCCTACTGACATTCCTGCTGCCGAGTTAACCGAGACACGAATAAAAGGTGTTCTAGTTGAGTGTGTCAGGACGAAGACACAATTAATAGCTATCCCTGAAACCTCCCGGAAAGAGGTGGAGGAAATTTTAAAGATCATAAAAAGAAGCGACTGCAATATAGTCGAGCAATTGGGGAAAACTCCATCAAAATTTCCATGCTGGCTTTATTGCTATGTTCCGAGGCACATGCAAAAGCATTGGAAAAATTCCTCAAAACTGCCCATGTACCCCAAGAAAAATCTGTCGATCAGTTTCAAGACTGCGTAGCCAGCTTAACTGCAGATAATGGTCTAGGTTTTTCAGATGTTGATTTAACGCCAAGAGGGAGGAAGCATAATGAGGCATTGCATGTCTCAATTGAATGCAGGGGCACAACTCTGGCTCATGTGTTGGTTGACATCGGTTCGTCTCTGAATGTATTGCCTAAAAAAGCTCTTGATAGGCTGGACTGTGAGGGATTGACATTGAAACCAAGCAACATAGTAGTAAGGGCTTTTGACGGCTCAAAAAGGATGGTGCATGGGGAAGTGGACATCCCCATAAGGGTTGGAACCCAAACATTTGATTCAACCTTTTATATAATGGATATCCGCCCCTCATATTCCTGCTTATTAGGCCGACCGTGGATCCACAATACTGGCGCCATTACCTCCACGTTGCATCAAATTCTGAAATATCCAATTCAAGGGAAAATCATCATCGTTCATGGAGAAGAAGAGTATATGGTCAGCCATCTAAATTCCTTCAGATATGTGGAACTAGATGGTGAATTTATTGAAACTCCATTCCAACACTTTGAAGAAGTCCCGCAAGATGTAGCAGTGACCAAGGCTGTGTCTCAAGTTCCCAAGATTACAAGGCCTCCACTCAAGATGTCATCTTTAAAGGATGCCAAGGCAGTGATAGAAGAAGGTGGGTGCACTATTTGGGGACAACTCCCAGATATCCCATACAAACTTGACAAATTTGGTTTGGGTTTCACTTCAGGTGTCCAGAAAGTTGTACGTCGCGCTCATGCCGGAGGACTGCCCTTGAAGATCAGCAACTGCGAAGTCAATGCAGTAGAGGATGATGAAGATGGCTATGACCTAGAGGATTGGATTTTCCCAACTGTCAATGGAGGGCTCAGCAATTGGGAAGCTAGAGATTTCATCCCTATCACTTTTATCTCGCAGTAATTTGTCTTTACATTTTGTTGGATCTGTAATATTAAAACAATTCAGACTCTTAAAACCTTGTGCCTTACCCGAGGCACGATGGTCCATTTGTAAGGGTTATCATCTCATTTCCATATGACATCAATGACTCATGGGCGTTTTTGCATACAAACTTTGTGCTCATTGTTTTTTCTTTTTAAATTTTTATTCCTTTCAAAGATAGATATTGTTGTACCCCAAAATTTTCCCTCTCATTTCATCAACATTTTTCTCACCACAAGACTCTTGGAACTCAAGATCAAGTTAGGGTTTGCTCTGCTCAAGACCCCTCCTTGCACTGTTGACCCAAATTAGGGTTTAAGTTTGCACAGGGATGTTTTGACCTAAAATGCCCAAAGTGACTTTCATGCTTCATGTTGGACTTACAAGTTTATCCATACCAAGTTTCAAGCCTTGATTCCAATCTTTGCCCAGTCAATTGGACAGTTGACCTAGAAATCAGCTGTATTGGGGAAAAAGTCAACTATGGCCAATTGACAGTCAAACCTCATGATTTTTAACCCACATCAACATAATGAACTCATATGAACTATTTGGTCAAGTTTGGATCACAATTCCACAAGAAATTTGATCAGAACACCAAAAGGGCAAAATGGTCATTTTTAGGGTTTTGACTGCACAAAGGCAATTTTTGGCTGTTTGACCTAACCAATGGCAAACCAAGCTCATATATGGACTCAAGGATTCAATGGCATTGTCTTGACCCATTCAACAAGTTCAAAAGATCTCAATTGCATAGGATTGACAGATGAATTTTTCAGTCAACTGATCAAAATTTGACTGTACACTGAAAAGTCAAACTTTGACTTTTTGGTCAAAATCAAGTGCCAAGATTCATTTTTCATCAAGACATGTCAAATTATGAAACTTGTTCATCAAGAAACCCAAAATTGCAAATTAGGGTTTAAAATGAAAAATTTCATAACTTAGAAATTTTCTAAGTTATAAAATTTTCTTATTTTTTCCTAACTTTGTCCCATTTTTTCACCAATATGAAAATGGATTCAAACAAAACTTGAAACATGAAAGTTGTAGTCCATTGAAAAATATACAACTTTTATTCACAAAGTTTTCTCAAAGGAAGCTTGTATCTTTAGTTATGATTTTTGGAACAAGGGTGCAAAACACTTTTAACTTAGAGAAATTTTGCCCTATTCTAGGCAGGATTTTGGTCCAACTTCTTGGCCATTTTTCACATGGTTCCACTTGGAGTTTCAATTTTCATTACAAATATGGATTATAGTACACATTCCAAGCTTTCCAAATTGTCCAAGAACTTCTCAAACACCCTTGTGGTTAGAGAGAATCGAATTTGCAAAGTTGGCCAAAACTCACTTTTGTTCATGGCCAAGGCTTGTTCATAACACTTGCATTTTCAAATCAGTTTGTGTATTGCTAGCTTGCAGGCCTCAAGACCAAGTTTACACTCCTCAATTTAATGCCTAACCATTGTGTTAAGGTGTTATTTCATTCATTTGGACAATACATGCTAAACTAATCCTTAATTGGAAAAAGCAAAATTGCCATTTTTGAAAAGCAACACTTTATGTCAAGTTCCAAATCCTTGAGGTACAGGCCAGATCTTTGAAGCAAAAGTTTTTACATAAATCCCATTTATCAAGAGCAAATGCTGCAGCATAGAGACATAGAGTACACAGGCCTGCATAAGAACATGAACCTCTTGGCTTCAAAAACAAGAAATTTTGCAAAACTAAACCAACTTTCAATTCCTGCAAACCAGAGCTTAAGCAAACTTTGTACTCATCTTCCACAAATCCCAACTGACCTAAAACATGACTCAACCACCCCTCATACCTCCTAATACACCAAAACACCATCCTGCTGCAAAAACAGGGCATCTGTTGTAGATTGAGGTCCACAACTCAATCCACTCGTGCGCTTTGGCTAAAACTTGTTCAAACACATTCCATACCATCCACTGAAACTATTCCAAGCCTTAAACTCAAGCTGTAACAACCCTAACCTCGTTTTCCATTTTCACTTTCAAGATGTGCAGGTGAACTTCTACAGCACAATACAGGTGGTTTCAAAGCAAGCTAGGAATTTGGGAAGCATCCTTGGACTTCAGGCAAGCTATACAGAAGCTCAAACTCCATTGAAGGTGGCCACATTGCTCTACACGATCCAAGCTGAAACATGTAATCTATGGACTTCTATCTCTCAATCTAGGAAGAGTTAAGCTTAGGTTTGTGAATGAAACATGTCCTACTCATAGCCCTGAAGCCATACATGTGATCACTTTTCATTTATGTCAAGCGTGATGTGAGAATTTTAGCCATGAACATGAGAAAAAAATTAGGTTAAAATTTAGGGCCAGAGAAATTCTCTCTGGCCTTTGAGAGTTAATCTAAGTTTTTTACATGTTTGAATTCGTCTTTTGATGCTCTATAATATTTGTGTTATGAGTTTTGCATAAAAATCAAAGAATCAGGAGTTAGTGTTGGACAAGGAGAGGCGCGTGTTTTGTGTTCAAACAAGAGCTGGATGTTGAAGACAGAGTTGGCTTGGGCTGGGCCTGAGTCAGCTTGCTTTTTGCACCCCTTTTTTCCATTTGCACCCCCCTGGCCCATTATGTGAAATATTTGATATTTTTGCATCTTTCTTTTTGATTCTGACTTTATATTTTTTGCTCAAATATAAAAAACACCAAAAATATTTTTCCACATTTTTTTACATTTGTTTGGCATTTATTTACTTTTTAAACATATATATGTAAATAATATAAAACCTTTTTATTTAAAACCCTAAAAAATAATACAAAAATATTTATTTTTCAGTTATTATTTTTTATTTACACTTTGAAAACATTTTCTAAAATACACATTTTTGTAAATAATCAATATTTTATTTTTGTACATATTTAGCATATTTAATATATAATATATAAATACTTGTATATTTTATTAGATAATTAGGGCAAAAAATACAAAAATAATACTTTTATTTTTTTTATTTAATATTTGACACCAAAAATACTTTTTCTACAATATACTTCCTTTTTTATTATTTTTTGTATAAATTAATATATATTGTACATGGTTAATAAATAATACTATTTATTCGAAAATTAGGGTTTTGCCCTAAACAACAAAAATAATCAAAAATATGACTTTTTTTACTTTGTTTATACTTCAAACATGAAAACCTTTTTTACATACATAAAAAATCCTTTTTTGCATAATACATTGCATTTTGATATTTATTTAAATTGTATTTATTTAAATGTTAAATAATTGTATATTCGATATGGTTGTAATAATTTAGATTTTTATTTCCTTGTCAAATATCCCCCAAATCCAAATTTGTACCCCCCTCCCTCTATCATGTTGTAATAGCTTAGCCTTTAAATTTTCGCATTTAAAAGCTTTCAATTATGCCATGCTTAGACTTAGGGTTTGTATGCAAATAAAATCAACAAGTAGTTTGACCTAAATCCAAGATAAACATGCATGAAAAACAAACACAATGCACACTTGCACCCTTAGAGTTACTCCACTTGTTGCCTTCAAAAATGGGCCATGGTTGCATGTTAAGTGTCTTTGGAAAAACAAAAACAAATCAAATGATCATAGCCCCTCGATGACGCTATCTTGTTGCCTAAACAAAAATTATCATAGTCCCTCGAGAAAATTGCCAAAATACTTGACACTATTGCTCTCATGGTCTATACGATGACCCGCGCCCGTCCCGTTAACATCCTAACACAAGATTGTTCACCAAATACAATGGTGAAACAACACTGTTAAAAGGGTTAAAACATAGGAAAAATCTTTGAGTAAATTAGGGTAGATAGCTCTTAGTTACTTGATCAAACTTGCAAAACATCCTTGCCGTTTTTCAAAACACACACCACAACACAACTTCCAAACAACTTTCAAAAACATTGAAACATCTTTTCAAAAAGACAAACACCTTTGTAAAACATTCAAACAAGAATTGTTACAAAGGTTGCCTAGACAAGGCAACTTTTTCAAAACATTTTCAAAACCACACACACAAAGCACCATTTCAAACAATTGAAAAGCAAAGGCAAGTGATCTAAAACAAGTAACTAAGAGCCCATGGATAACCATGGATGAAAAGGATGCTAGCACCTTCCCTTTTCATAATCTACCCCCCGAACCCACGAAAACATCTCAAAGGTTTTTCCTGTGCTTTTTAACCTTTCCTTAGGATAAAATAAAAAGTCGGTGGCGACTCTTGCTAAACCGAACAAGTGCGAACACAAACGCAAAACCTCAAGTCAGTTCTCCCACCGTATCACATATATACTCTTACACACACTCACACTCACAATGCAGGTCTACATCCATTCGGGATCTCATGGGTAACGGTTCTGCTATAGCCTTCTATGATTCTGAAAATCTAATCTACTAAGCCGAAGACGAAGGTGGGGAAGATTGTGAAATACCAGGGGAACTCGCCAGGTTACTACAACAAGAAGAAAGGACCATTCATCCCCACGAGGAACCAGTGGACACAATCAACCTAGGTGCCGAAGAAGACAAAAGATAAGTCAAGATGGGTGCCAATCTGGAACCCAATATCAAAGAGCGTCTAATTCAGTTGCTACACGAGTATGTTGAGGTCTTTGCCTAGTCGTATGAAGACATGACAGGACTTGATGCAGATATCGTGGTACATTGTCTACCAACAAAAGAAGATTGTCCACTGGTAAAATAAAAGGTCCATCGCATGCGACCAGACATGTCAGAGAAGATCATAGCAGAAGTCATGAAACAATTCAACGCCGGATTCTTGGTCGTCACCTCCTATCCACAGTGGGTTGCCAATGTTGTTCCCGTGCCAAAAAAGGACGGCAAAGTGAGAATGTGCGTGGACTACAGAGATTTAAATAGGTCAAGCCCTAAGGATGATTTCCCACTACTCCATATTGATGTTCTAGTTGACAATGCGGCACAACATAAAGTGTTTTCCTTCATGGACGATTTCTCAGGTTATAAAAAAATCAAAATGGCGCCTGAGGACATGGAGAAAACAACCTTTGTCACACAATGGGGCACATTCTGCTACAAGGTTATGCCATTCGGACTAAAGAATGCTGGGGCAACCTATCAGCGTGCCATGGTAACCTTATTTCACAACATGATACATCCCGAAATAGAGGTCTATGTGGATGACATGATAGCTAGATCTCAAACAGAAGAAGAGCATCTTGATCATTTACAAAAAATGTTTGAGAGGCTAAAGAAGTACAAGCTGAGGTTGAATCCAAATAAGTGCACATTTAGGGTACGGTCTGGTAAACTCCTAGGCTTCGTCGTCAGCAATAAAGGTATCGAAGTGGATCCTTCCAAGGTGAAAGCTATACAAGAAATGCCTGCTCCTCATACCGAGAAGGAAGTCAGAGGATTCTTGGGACGTTTAAACTACATTTCCAGATTCATTTCTCACCTAACAGCTACTTGTGAACTAATCTTCAAATTGCTGAAGAAAGATCAAGTAGTCAAGTGGAATGATGAATTTTAAACTGCTTTTGACAAGATCAAGGAGTACCTACAAGAGCCTCCTGTTTTGATGCCACCAGTCAAGGGAAGACCATTGATCATGTATCTAACCATTTTGGAAAACTCAATGGGGTGTGTGATGGGGCAGCATGACGAGTCTGGCCAAAAAGAGCATGTTATTTACTACTTGAGCAAAAAGTTTACCGATTGTGAAACAAGATATTCACTGCTCGAGAAAACTTGTTGCGCTCTGGCATGGGCTGCTCGCCGGCTAGGACAGTATATGCTGACCCATACTACCTTATTGATATCTAAAACAGATCTAATAAAATACATCTACGAGAAACCTGCCCTCTCTGGAAGAATAACGAGATGGCAGATGATCCTGACAGAATATGACATACAGTATACTACCCAGAAGGAAATAAAGGGTAGTGTACTAGCTGATCACCTTGCTCACCAAGCTGTGGAAGACTACCAGTCCATGAAGTTCAAATTCCCAGATGTAGACATCATGATGGTAAATAACTGTGAAGAACTCATACCATATGATGGACCTGAACAAGGATCCCGATGGACCCTGGTTTTTGATGGGGCATCCAACGCACTCGGTAATGGTATAGGTGTTGTACTCATATCTCCTGAAGGGTGTCATACTCCTTTTACTACAAGACTCTGCTTCAATTGTACAAATAACATGGCATAATACGAAGCATGCATTTTTGATCTCAAAGCTGCCATAAACTTGGGAATCAAACCTTTAAGTGTATTCGAAGATTCAGCTTTGATCATCAGCCAGATCAAAGGGGAATGGGACACCAAACACCCCAACCTTATCCCTTACAAAGAACATGTGCTGACATTGCTCCCATATTTCGAGAAGATTACCTTCGAGCATTTCCCGCGAGAAGAAAATCAGCTAGCATACGCACTAGCCACAATGTCATCCATGTTTAAACTTAAATGGGATAACGAGGCTCCCCAGATCACCATTGAACGAATGGATGAACCAGCTCATTGTCACGAGATTAATACTGAAGAAGTAGTGGACCGAACTTGGTTTCATGAAGTCAAAAGGTATCTCGAGGCTCAAGAATATCCGGAAGGAGCTTCAATCAATGATAAGAAGTTCTTAAGGAGATTCTCTGCTAAGTTCTTCCTTAGCAATAACACTCTCTACAAATGCAACCATGAATTTGTGTTACTCTGTTGCGTAGACAAGGTTGAGGTGGAAAAGATCATGGCTGAGTTACATGAGGGCACTTTTGGCACCCATTCCAGTGGGCATACGATGGCAAAGAAAATCCTATGGGCAGGCTATTACTGGTCTACCATGGAAGCAGATTTCTATCAACACTCTCGAACCTGCCACAAGTTCCAGATTTATGCTGACAAGGTGCATGTACCTCCGGTTCCTCTGAATGTCTTGATGGCTCCTTGCCCTTTTGCTATGTGGGGCATCGATATGATTGGGGAAATCAAACCGATAGCCTCAAATGGACACCACGTCATTTTAGTGGCCATTGACTATTTTACAAAGTGGGTTGAGGTAGCCTCTTTCGCTTCCGTCACCAAGAATGTTGTAGCCCGATTCATCAAGCAAAATCTCATATGTCGGTACGGTATCCTAGAGAGAATCATCACTGACAATGGTATGAATCTAAACAACACTATGATCACCGCCCTGTGCGAGCAGTTCAAGATCCAGCATCACAATTCTTCCCCTTACCGACCGAGGATGAATGGTGTTATCGAAGCCGCAAATAAGAATATCAAAAAGATCATACAGAAAATGATAGTCACATGCAAAGACTGGCATGAGATGCTACCATTCGCTCTCCACGGGTATCGTACCACATGACGTACATCAACTGGGGCAACACCCTACTCTCTGGTATACGGCATGGAGGTTGTCTTGCCTATTGAGGTCCAGATCCCCTCCCTGAGAATCACGAAGGATGCAGGGCTGAATGAAGACGATTGGATCTAGACTCGACTTAATCAACTAAACTTGATTGATGAGAAAAGGCTTACTGCTGTCTGCCATGGTCAAATGTATCAAAAACGTATGATCGAGGATTTCAACAAAAAGGTCAGACGCCAAGTGTATCAAGTCGGGGATTTGGTGATCAAACGTATCATACTGCCGCAAGGTGATCCCAGGGGCAAGTGGACTTCTACATACAAAGGATCATTTGTAATCAAAAACATATTCTCTGGTGGAGCAATGATCTTGACCACCATGGATGGTGACAACCTGCCATACCCTGTGAACACAAACATAGTCAAAAGATACTACGCATAAAAGACCCGCTAGGCTGACACACCTAGGCAAAACAAGGGCATCACGGTGAACCAAAAAGGTTTGGGCAAAAATTAGGGATAAAACAAAAAAACATGTACACCCGGCAAGTTGAAAACCCGAAAGGGCGGCTTGGGAAAAAAAGGGTATCCCGGTGGACTGAAAACCCGAAAGGGAGGTCCGGGCAAAAGTTAGAGAATTAAAGCATATGACTATGTCCCGTTAGATCACCTTACAGAAGACCTGCAAACTCGATGGTTCCAATCAATCTAATCAGCTTCGGACAAGGCAACAAATAGACAAGATGCTCAGAGACACGAAGGCTATAGCAGAATGGGAACCCCATGGGATTATTGCACATAACTATCTTTTCTTTGTATCAAATTTCATTTTTTTACAACGGCATTCTCTTACTAGAATGTTTGTCTCATTGTACAAAAATACTTACTCAAAATCAATACAAAGATATCTCTTTGAAAGTGCAAAACTATCTATTTTTCTTTACTCTTGTTTTGTTTACAAAAACGTCCAATGATTTATTTTTGAACATATGCATTTGAATATAATTATTGTTTACAAATGAACAAAATAAAAAGACAATCACTAATGACTTTAAGAGGTAGGGAAATCTCTCTAAGATATTTCCATAAAATCCCCCACAGTGTGCAGTAGAAATCCCCAGCGGAACAAAGCTTTCAGTTGTCAATCCCTAGAAGAAGTCATACAATTTCTTAGAATTCCTCAACAGGATTTTACAGGCAGTACACGACATTCCCCTTACAATAGAGTTTATTTCTCTAAAAGGAAATCCATCAACACTTCAACTTCACAACATGAAGACTTACACTCCATATCCTCAACAGCAGTCAGGGATTTATTTTCCCAATCCAACAACAGTGCAGCAAATTAGCTCACATATGCATACATCACATCCATATATCATAAACACTGATAACACAAATATGTTACACTGTCCATTTCATATAACATGACATTGCATATTAGCTAACATTTTACCTTTTTCGGGGTAAGGCTAACAACTACCATTAACAATGTTCAAAGGTTTCTCAGATACAGTTCATATACGCTCCAGACACGGATGCCATTCTGATACTCATTCAGATTCCTTTTTAGATACAGTTCATATATGCTTCATACACGGATGCCATTCTGATACTCATTCAGATTCAGCTCTCAGATACAGTTCAGATACGCTCCAAACACAGATGCCATTCTGATACTCATTCAGAGTCAACTTTCAAATACAATTCAGATACGCTTCAGACAGGGATGCCATTTTGACACTCATTCAGAGTCAACTTTTGATACAGTTCAGATACGCTCCATACATGGACGCCATCCTGATACTCATTTAGACTCAACTTTTGATACAGTTCAGATATGCTCTAGACACGGATGCCATTTTGATACTCATTCAGATCCAGCTTCTCAGATACAATTCAAATACGCTCCAAACACGGATGTCATCTTGATACTCATTCAGACTCTACTTTTGATACAGTTCAGATACGCTCCAGACGCGGATGTCATTCTGATACTCATTCAGATTTAATCTCCATATACAGTTCAAATACGCTCCAGACGCGACACCATTCTGATACTCACCTAGTTTCAGCTTACAGATATAGTTCAACAATCA
Source organism: Vicia faba (assembly GCA_948472305.1). Lineage (NCBI taxonomy): Eukaryota > Viridiplantae > Streptophyta > Magnoliopsida > Fabales > Fabaceae > Vicia > Vicia faba. The sequence goes on along the minus strand of CATIWC010002677.1, from coordinate 77,592 downwards.
TTTCTGGATGGCGTCTACAAGCCCATCTCCAACAAATTTTTATCATCTCTCCAAATGGCAACTTTAAGCCCATTCCCTTTACCATCACATCATCGAGTGCAAATTTCTGGGCACTCTAGTGTCCAATCATCTTCCACCTTCGAGTCACGAATGACAAAACTCGCCAATCTAACTCTTCAGGTTTAATAAGATTGAACAGGGGAAGTTTTTGTACCCCAAAATTTTCCCTCTCATTTATCAAGAATTTTCTCACAAGATATCCTTTGGCTCAAGACTGCATTAGGGTTTGATCAGCTCAAGACACCTCCTTAAGCACTGATGACCAAAATTAGGGTTTGAGTTTGCACAAGGATTTTTGAACTTCCAATGGCCCATATGACTTTCATGGATCATTATGGACCCCAAAGATCACTCATGTCAATTTTCAAGCCTTGAATCACACTTTTGCACAGTCAATTGAGCAGTTGACCTAAAAATCAGCTGTATTGGGAAAAAAGTCAACTATGGCCAATTTACAGTCAAACTTCATAGTTTTTGATACACATCAACATTTTAGACTCATATGTATCATTTGATCAAGTTTGGACCATAATTCCTCAAGAAATTTGATCAAATCTCTAAAAGGGCAAAATGGTCAAAATTAGGGTTTTGACTAAGAAAGGGCAATTTCTGATTTTTGACCTAGAAAATTATCAATTGGTTTAAGGCATGATCTCAAGATTCCAATTGCATCATTTTGACCTAATAACATGGCTCAAAATGTTACTCAAGTTCAAAGGATTGACAGATGAATTTTTAGTCAATTGATCAAAAGTCAAACTTTGACTTTTTGGTCAAAATCAAATGTCAAAGATCACAATTCATCAAAACATGTCAAAATATGAAACTTATTCATCAAGAAATCAAAAAGTCAAGATTTCATTTTGAAAAGTCAAAAATTCTAAACTTAGAAATTTTTCTAAGTGTTGGAATTTCATGTTTTTTCACAACTTTGAACAAATTTTTCACCATGATGCAAGATGATTCAAGAGAAACTTCCAACATGAAAGTTGTAGATCTCCATGAAATCTACAACTTTTCTTTACACAACTCCTTCCAAAAGTGCTTGTATCTCAAGTTATAATTTTAAGAACATGTGGTCATGAAACAAAACAGTAAAATTTTGCCCTAATTTGGTCAGGATTTTGACCTAACTTCATGGAACTTTTTCCTATAGTTCCAAGTGGCATCTTCAAAATCCATTCAAAGATGGGTTGTATAGAACATTTCAAGCTTTATAAAATTTCAAAGAACTCCTTGAGATCATTCTTGAGTAGGGAGAATCGAAGAGATGAAGTTAGGGTTTTGTCACTTGAATTACAACTCATTTTATGATGAACCAAATTCAAAATTCAAACTATGCTGCATAAACTCTACTTTGAAGGCCTAAAACTTGTTAGGAACTCCATAATTAATGGCTTGCACAGCTGTTAGAGGTCTCATTTCAAGCATTCAATTCATGGACATGCTTTATATCCATTTTTGGAAGAAAGGTTACATTCCCACTTTGATAAAGTTCTTTTTTGCACAAAAATTGTTCTTGAGCCTTACACTTGTTCTCTTATGATCATACAAGTCCTATAACACATAAGAAATGGTTTAGACACTTACAATCACCTTGCCCATGCTTGTACTACACATTGAAACTTGGTTTCCCTCTTTTCTTGAAAATCAAGTAACCTTGCCAAAAGCTAAAAATTTGTACTTCTGACTTGCCAATGCACTCAAGACCTTTTGCTTATAGATACATAAACTATTTGCATCAAATAAACGAATGATGAAGCCCTGTAAAGACCTAGAACTCAGAAACACATCTCATACTTCCATTTTCACACAAACTGATGAAAAACTAGAAACTCATAACTCCCTCGTGTGTTTTCAAGCCTTTTTGTTTCTAAAGCTTCTAAACATCATTTAGAACTGATCCCCCACCCTGTTACAGAACTGTAACACCATTAACACCATCCTCCATTTTCAAAAACAGAGCTTGCACTTGCACTTCTCTAGAACTCCTCAGGCCCTTTCAGCTCAAGCTAAGCATTCCATTAGCTTCCTGGGAACTTGAGGAAGCTAACCCAACCATTGGAACTCCTTGAAAGCTGCTCAAACTGCAAACCTGATACCCTCTTGCAAGGTAAGTTTTCTAAATTTGGAACTCTTCATACAAGCATCATCAATGATTTATTTGTGAACAAAACATGTAGATATCATTGCCCTGAAGCTAACCATGTCCATAGCTTCCATTAATTTTGTCTGAGCTTAGAGAATTTTAAGTTTGAATTTTCTGAGATTTTTAGGGTTCAGATTAGGGCCAATGAAACTCATGCTTATCTTTGATATATATAGTTTTAATGCTTTACATTTTTGAAACCGTTAGGAAATTTGCTATAAGTTTCATGTTTACAGTTTTCATTTTTGATGAGAAATGAACAAGTTACAGTTGGTCTGGCTGGAGGTTGAAGATGAAGTAGTCAGGGCGCGTTTTGTATCATATATTTATTGATTTGCTTATGTTAACGGATGTATAGCCACCCCAGTAGTAGAAGCGCGTGCGTGTAACCTTTGGGACCTGGGTTCGAGCCCCAGTGGTACCCTTTTGATTTTTTCACATTTTTGCATTATGGCTTCCTCTTTTTTTGTAGGGCGCTGGACCTCCTTGGGCCCTTTTTGTTTTTATTTTTATTGGTTAACCCCCTGTTCCATTTACACACCTCTGGCCCAGGTTATTTTATTTTCTTATTTTTATTTCATTTTATTTTCTTAAATATTTTTCCTAATATTAAAAAATCATAAAAATACAAAAATAATAGATTTACATTTTGACATAGTTTATTTATTTTTCTCACACAAAAATTTATTTTATTAATCACACTTTATTTATTTTTACTTATTATCTTGTAAATTTAATTAAAACTAGGTTATTATTTATTTTCTTTTTACACCAATTAAAATATATTTGTTTTAATGTAAAAAAGGCCAAAAATATTTTATAATACTATAAACTATTTTCAAGACAAAAATACCAAAAAATACTTTTCTTAAACTTATTTTCTTTTAATCAATTAATAAATTAGGGTTTTATTAATTCCTTTTCTTAGTAATTTAGGTTTACTCTTATTATTTTAATTAATTATTTTCCTTTAATTAATTAGGTTAAAACAAAGTACCTTTTGTGAAATCAAGCTTTCCAAGTGTTTTGATGAAGACAAGCTAGCATGCAAAAATGAATGGATCAAGATAGAAGATTTATCTCAAGCAAAGATTCATTGATCAAGATCAACATTTCAAGACTTATGGCTTAAGGTATATGAAATTTTTGATCTTATGCTCTTACTGCTCAAAACTATTTTTAATCATGCATTTACTTTATTAAAATAATATTTTGAGTATATACTATGTATGATTAAAGAAGGATATTTTAAATTGCTTAAAATCTTTGATAATAATGATTTTTCAATTTTTGTACACAAGCAATCGATTGTCATGCTAGGACAATCGGTTGCATTCAAAAAACAAAAGTTTATGTTTTGACATACAATCGATTGTCATCTAGCAGCAATCGATTGTCATGTGTTCTGTTTTCAATTTTTTTGAACGTTGGCTTATGAGCAACCGATTTCTCTTCAATGACAATCGGTTGTCATAGTTATATTTTTCAAATTTTTTACATATTGCTTTTACAGCAATCGGTTGTTGCTTTAGTGCAACCGGTTGTTGTGCTTCAGATTTTGAAATAATTTATTTTTCCAGCAACTTTTTGTAACACCTTTTCATGGAAATCTTTGTATCTTTTCAAATACATTTTGTTAGTAAAAATAGTTTAAACATTGCTATGATTCATTGAAGAGGTATTACTACACTATAAATTATCTTTTGTTTAGAATTTTAAATATACAACAACAAAAACAACAACAATCACTAACAACTATTATTTTCTATTTTTTGAATAATACTCTCTATACTCAAGATTTTTGTTCATCATTTTCATATGTATACTGAAAATTGTTCTTGAGCACTTAGAAGAGTATTCCATCTTAAATTTCATATTGAATAGAAAAGATCAATCAAGTGATTGACATTTCTCTTTCATCTTTCAAACTCTTATACAAATCAAACAAACTATTGTATCCTTGTTTTCAGGATTGTTGGAAACAAGAAAGACACTTGAGGAAGATTGTTCTCTTTGTGGTCTTAGTGAAAATCCAAGAGGATTATTCTTGGTCCAAGAGGATTGTTCTTGGCTTGTTAGGTAGTATTTGTACAAATTACCAACTATAAGGAAATCTCTTTCATGTTGAAAGGGGACTGGAGTACTCTCGGACTGTGAGGGGAACCAGGATACATCTATGTGTTCTTTACTTTCCGCATTTACTGCTTTCATCACTTATCAGAAAAAGAAAGAAAAGAAACTCGTGCAAAAATATTCATACAATTCAGAAAAAGTTATAAAGAACCTATTTCACCCCCCCCCCTTTTAGGCGCATCTGAACTTACAATTGACATCAGAGCAGGTTATAGGTGACCTGTTCCTACTAGATCCAGAATGGCTTCCGCAAACAACAATTTTTTGTTCAGAGACGGTGGCAGTAGCAACAAGCCTCCTCTATTCTGTGGTGAATATTTTGATTTCTGGAAGATCCGTATGAAGGCTCATCTAGAAGCACAAGGAGAAGAAATATGGGATGCTGTTCAAAATGGCCCTTTTGTTCCGGTAACTGCAGTAAACGGCTTTGGTTCTTCAAAGCCTAAAACTACATGGGATGATGATGATAAGAAAAAGGTCTTGTGTGACAAAAAGGCAATAAACCTCCTTCAAAGCGCACTTAGTATGGATGAATTCTTCCGTGTCTTAGCATGTACAACGGCAAAAGAAATTTGGGATACACTGGTTGAAACACATGAAGGAACAACTAAAGTAAAGAGATTGAGACTTAATACGTTAAGTCAAGAATATGAATTGTTCCGTATGCAACCCGGAGAATCCATTCTTGATTTACAAAAGAGATTTGTGCATCTAACAAATCATCTAAGGGCACTTGGCAAAACATTGACCAATGATGAGTTGAACCTAAAAGTGCTCAGATCCTTGACTAGAGAATGGCAACCAAAAGTAACGGCAATCTCAGAAAAGAAGAGTCTCGCTACTATGACATCCGCAACTTTGTTCGGGAAACATCAAGAATACGAGACAGAACTTGGTAGATTGGAAAAGCGTGAAAATCAAGAAAAGAAGTCTAAGAACATTGCCTTGAAGATTGACTCCAAGGAAGACGAAAAGAAAGATAATCATGATGAAGATGAAAACTTCATGCTTCTAGTTAGAAGACTTGGAAAATTCTTTGGTAAAAATGACAAAGCCTTCTCGCACTCAAAGAAGAAGAAACACTTCAAGAAGAAGGAAGGATCTTCATCAACACAAGAAGTTACTTGCTATGAATGTGGTAAACAAGGTCACATCAAATCGGACTGTCCAAAACTTTCAAAGAAAAGTGGCTACAAAGGCAAGAAGGAATCAAAAGATAAGAAAGCATATGTTGCATGGGAAGATGTTGAACTAAGTTCGTCATCCGACTCCGATAGCGACGAAAGTGCCAATCTTGCGTTAATGGCATCACACCACTCTGAAAGCAAAGATGATGAGGTTAGTAATGTATTCTCTCTTTTTGATAGTGATGCACAAGGTGCTATAAATGAACTGTTAAATGAATGCAAAATTCTGTACAAAACTATCTCATCACAAAAGAAACAAATTTCATCGTTGGAAGAAAAATGTGGATCTATTGAAAAAGATCTCAAAAATGAAAAGCAAAAAGTTAGTGATGAAAAACAGAATTTTGTATGCACAAAGTGTGAATCTCTCTCTTTCCAAGTTGTCCAATTGAAAAGGGTTATTGAAAGGTATGAAAAAGGACAAATTGGATTGGAAGGTGTTCTTAGCCAACAAAGATACTCAAATGACAAAAGTGGTCTTGGATACTCAAAACTTTCAAAACCAAGTACCAACAAAACTATCTTTGTCAAGGCTAGCGATCAACCAACCAAAGAGAAAGAAATCACTCCCAAAATAGTTCATCATTATCCTAAAAAGAAAATACCCTCTAAGAAGAAATCTTATCCTTCTAGATATAGAAGTAAATTTGAACCTACTTGTTTTTATTGTGGTATTCGAGGACACACGCCTAATGCTTGTTATGTTAGAAACTTTGGCATGGCAAATGGGCATTATGTGTGGGTTAAGAAAGGAACTAATTATGAAGGACCCAAAGCAACTTGGGTACCTAACAAAACCTAATCTTGTTTTGTAGGTAAGCTTGACGACCACTTCAAATCTATGGTATCTCGATAGTGGTTGTTCCAAGCATATGACAGGAGATATCGACAAATTTTCAAATCTAACGCTTAAGGCCAAGGGTTATGTGACGTATGGAGATAACAACAAAGGAAAGATTCTTGGCATAGGCAAAGTTGGTGGTCCACCTTTCACATCAATTGAAGATGTTCTTTATGTCGAAGGACTAAAGCACAATCTTCTAAGTATTAGCCAACTATGTGACAAAGGTTTCAAGATCAAGTTCACTAAAGATGAATGTTTGATAGAAGATGAAGTCACACATAAGGCTAAACTTAAAGGTAAAAGAGTAAATAATATTTTTATGATTTCCCTTAACGATTTGTCTTTGAAGGTTAAATGTCTCATGGAAAACAACAACGACTCATGGCTATGGCACAAAAGAATCGCTCATATTCATATGGAGCATTTAAGCAAATTGATTAAGCATGACCTTGTTGTTGGACTGCCTAAGATAAAGTTCATCAAAGATAGACTTTGCGATGCATGTCAAAAGGGAAAGCAAACAAAATCAACTTTCAAATCCAAGAATGTGGTGTCCACTACTAGGCCACTACAATTGCTTCATATGGACTTGTTTGGCCCTTCTAGAACGAGGAGCTTCGGAGGTAATGTATACGCTCTAGTTATTGTTGATGACTTTTCTAGATATACTTGGACACTCTTTTTAGTGCAGAAAAATGATGCATTCAAGGCGTTCAAAAAATATGCAAAGCAAATTCAAAATGAGAAGTCACTATCTATTGCCTCCATAAGAAGCGACCATGGTGGAGAATTCCAGAATTCCTCCTTTGAAGATTTCTGTGAAGAACATGGAATATCACATAATTTCTCAGCACCAAGGACTCCTCAACAGAATGGAGTTGTAGAAAGGAAGAATAGGTCTCTTATTGAACTTGCAAGGATAATGCTTAGTGATTCAAACCTTCCAAAATACTTTTGGGCGAATGCTGTAAGCACGACATGCTTTGTAAGCAATAGAGTTAATATTCGACCTATCTTGAAGAAGACTCCGTATGAACTCTTTTGAGGAAGGAAACCAAATATTTCATTCTTTCATGTCTTTGGCTGCAAATGTTTTGTCCTTAACAACCACAAAGACAACCTTGGATGTAAAATAGATAGAAAAAGCACAAGTGGCACTTGTCACATTTTGGGAAATGCATTAGTCTCTTGGGCATGCAAGAAACAAGCTTGTTTGACTCTTAGTACGACCGAGGCGGAATACATTGCAGCGGGTAGTTGCTGCGCGCAAATTCTATGGCTCAAGCAACAACTCCGTGACTACGGACTCGACCTTGGATGCATTCCACTCTGATGCGATAACACAAGTGCAATCAACATTACAAAAAATCCTGTGATGCATTCTAGAACAAAGCATATCGACATTCGACATCACTTTCTTCGTGATCATGTACTTCAAGGAGATGTCGAAGTCACCTTCATGGATACGCATAATCAACTAGCAGATATCTTCACTAAACCATTGACAAGAGAACCATTCTTCAAGACCGAAGAGAGCTAGGTATCTTGGACGAAAATGACATTATCTAATTAAGGTACATGGCTATGATATTAATCTTAACTTTATGGTAATATATCATGATCCATGTTTTTATTACTAAATTTTTTATATATGACCATGAAATCCCCAAAAATTAAGTATTTTTCACTTTTTCACTAATGACAATCGGTTGTATCTAAAAAAAATTAGATTTTGTCTTCACAACAATCGGTTGTCACTCCACGACAACTGGTTGCTTTCTCAATGTTTTCGCCCCTGTTTAAATTTTCAAAAGATGCAATCGGTTGTCAACAAACAACAATCGATTGCACAGTTCAAAATTTTGAATTTTTTTATTTTTTTCAGTTACACTCTCTTTTATTCTTTCTCTTCCATTGCCATTACTATTTTTTTACCCCAAAATTTGCCCTCCCATTTCTCATTGATATCTCATCACAAAGCCCTTGGAGATCAAGATCCAGTTAGGGTTTCATCTGCTCAAGACTTCTCCTTGCACTGTTGACCCAAATTAGGGTTTGTGTTTGCACAAAGATGTTTTTACCAAGATTGCCTAAAATGACTTCCATGCTTCATGTTGGACTCACAAATTTATCCATACCAAGTTTCAAGTCTTGATTCCAAGTTTTGCCCAGTCAATTGGACAGTTGACCTAGAAATCAACTGTATTGGGGAAAAAGTCAACTGTGGCCAATTGACAGTCAAATCTCATGAAAATTGACCCACATCAACATTATAAACTCACATGGACCATTTGATCAAGTTTGGATCACAATTCCACAAGAAATTTGATCAGATCATCAAAAGGGCAAAATGGTCATTTTTAGGGTTTTGACTGCACAAAGGCAATTTTTGACTGTTTGACCTAGCCAATGGCAAACCAAGCTCACATATGGACTCAAGGACACCATGGAATTGTCTTGACATGCTCAACAAGTTCAAAAGATCCCAAGTACACAAGATTGACAGTTGAATTTCACAGTCAATTGATCAATTTTGACTGTATACTGAAAAGTCAAACTTTGACTTTTTGGTCAAAATCAAGAGTCAAGATTCATTTTTCATCAAAACATGCCAAATCATGAAACTTGTTCACCAAGAAATCAAAAATTGCAAATTAGGGTTTGAAATGAGAATTTTTCATAACTTAGAATTTTTCTAAGTTATGAAAAACCCTAATTGTTTCCCAACTTTGCCCCACTTTCTCATCAAGATTCATTTGGATTCAAGCAAAAGTCAAAACATGAAAGTTGTAGCCTATTTCATAATCTACAACTTTGATTCACAAAGTTTTCCCAAAGGAGGCTTGTATCTCAAGTTACAATTTTTGGAATAAGGGTACTAAGCCATTCTTAACTTAGTGAAATTTTGACCTTTTTAGGCAAGGTTTTTACCTAACTTCAAGACCATTTTCCACATACTTCCACTTGGAATTTCAATTTGAATTTCAAAGATGGATTGTAGTACACATTCCAAGCTTTCCAAAATGTCCAAGAACTCATCAAACAATCTCATGACTTGAGAGAATCGAATTTTGCAATATGGCAAAAAGTCACTTTGATTCATGGCCATGTACATGTTCATAACTTATGCAATTTTTCAAATCAGCATGCTTCCCTTGATTATAGGCCTCTAAACCATCCAACACTCATAAATTTAATGCCAATCCTTTGTGCCAAAGTATTGTTCTATGAGTTCAAACATTACATGCAAGTTTAATCCATTTATGGAAAAAGTGAAATAGCCATTTTTGAAAAGTTAAGCTTTATGTCAAAATTAAAATCCAAGAAGTACATTGGAAATCTCTTTGGCACAAGTTTATGAGTTAATCACTCTGATCAAGACAAGGTTTTGCAGCATGTTTAGGGGGCCTCTACCTGTCTAGAACACAACTTGGCCTTTGCTTGCTTAAGTGTTAAGAAACATAGCATATCACAACATAACTTTCATCTCAGCAAGAGAACCCTTAAGCAAATATTTTGTACACATTCAAGACATCCCAACTGAGCTAGCACACGACCCCAACACCTCCAATACCTCCACAAACTCAAAATCACCATTGAACTGCACAAAAACAGGGCTTGCTGCAGTTTGAGTGCCAACTCTCATCCCTTTCATGCTTTCTTGCTCAAAGCTCATCAAACACATTCCCTAGCATCACTTGAAGCTAACCAAAGCATAAAACATGACCTGTAACTCCTCTAACCAGTTCCACAATTTTCACTTTCTTGTTTTGCAGTTGAAGGTCCATAGCTCGATTCAAGGTGTTTCAAAGCAAAGTAAGCATTGGAATAGCATCACTACACTTCAGGCAAGCTGTACAGATCATCATCTTGCCCTGAAAGCTCCCCCATTGCCAGATAGAACTTCAACTGAACAGGTATCTTCTTGAACTTCTAACTCTTAGTGTAGGCATCATTAGCTCTAAGTTTGTGAATAAGAAGTGTTCTACTCATGCCCCTGAATCTGTACATGCTTTTACTTTTCATTTCTTTTGCCTGAGCTATGAGAATTTAAGGTCTGAATATGGAAGAAAAGTTAGGTCAAGATTTGGGAATGTTAAAATTCTCTCTCATTTCTGAGAGTTAGGATGAGTTCTTTACATATTTAGAATCGTGATTCAATGCTTAACATTTCTTATGTTGAAAGTTTGTGCAAAAAGTCAAAGAATCCAGATGTTTGAACTTGAGTACAGGCGCGCGTTTTTGGACATCTTTCTGTCCAGAGGTTGAAGAAGAAGCCACATGGGCTGGGCCTGCTTTTGTATTTCTTTTCACACCATATTTTTGCTTTCATACCCCCTGAGTCCATTTTGTTTATTTGCATGATTTTTTGACTTTTCTTTTTTTATCCTGACTTATTTATTTTTTCTAATAATATTAAAAACATAAAAAATATTTTTTACACCATTTTTATATTTTTTAGGTATTTATTTGTTTATATGGACATTTGTACATAAATATATATATATACTATTATTTAGAAAAACTAGAAAAATAATGCAAATATATTTTAGTTCTGATTTTTTATTTCATTTTTTCTTTTGAAAATATTTTATACAAAGTATACTTTTTTTATAAATATTAAATATTATTATTTTATATATATAATATTTATTTAGTAAATGATAAAGATATATATACATATATATATATACATATATATATATATATATATATATATATACATATATATATATATATATATATATATATATATATATATATTATATATATATATATATATATATATATATATATATATATATATACATATATATATATATATATATATATATATATATATATATATATATATATATATATATATATATATATATATATATATATATATATATATATATATATATATATATATATATATATATATATATATATATATATATATATATATATATATATATATATATATATATATATATATATATATATATATATATATTATATATATATATATATATATATATATATATATATATATATATATATATATATATATATATATATATATATATATATATTAGTATATTTAGGTTAAAATACAAAAATATATACATTTTATTTTTATTAATATTTAATAGTAACAATACCATTTTGACAAATATATTTCATTTTATTTTATTTTTGTATATAATTATTAAATATTGTACATATTAAATAGTTAATGTACATATTAAATAGTTAATATATTTACTTAATAAAATTAGGGTTTTTACCCCTAAAACACAAAAACTCCAAAAATATTACTTTTTATTTTATTTTATTCATTTTGTTTATTTGACATAAAAAACATCCTTTTTCCATACATATAAAAAACCCTTTTTGCATTTTGCATATTCATTTTATTTCCATTTAATTTATGCAATTAATTATCTTGTAAATAAATTCCAAATTGATGTAATAGCTAGGTTTAATAGCTAGGTTTAATAGCTAGGTTTAATAGCTAGGTATAAAAAACCCCATTTAATTTTCGCACTTTATTGCTTTCTAAATATACCATGCTAGAATTAGGGTTTGTATGCAAATAAAAAGAACAAAATTAGTTTGACCTAATTTCAAGATAATCAAGCATGAATATGGACAACACATATCACACTTGCACCCCTAGGGTATTCCACTTGTTACCTTCAAATAAAAGGGCCATATTGCATGTTAGGTTTCTTTGGGTAAAAACAAACAATCAAATGATCATAGTCCCTCGATGACGCTTTCGAAAGTTGCCTAAAATGATCAAGTCCCTTTCAAAGAAAAATTGCCCAAAGATACTTAGCACTATTGCAATTATGGTCTAAACGATGACCCGCGCCCGTCCATTTCACCTCCTAACACAATATTGTCCACCAAATGCAATGGTGGAACAAAATTGTTAAAAGGGTTAAAACATAACAAAAATCTTTGTGAACTTTAGGGTAGATAGCTCTTAAGTACTTGTCAACTTGCAAAAGAAAACACTTGCCTATTTTCAAACCACACTTCACAAACACTTTCAAAACAAACTTTCAAAAAACCTTGAAACATCTTTTCAAAAAGACAAACACCTTTTGTAAAACATTCGAGTAAAGAATTGTTACAAGGGTAGCCTAGACAAGGCATCTTTTTAAAAACATTTTCAAAACCACACACTAAGCACCATTTCAAACAATTGAAAACCAAGGCAAGTTGATCTAAGCAAGTACATAAGAGCCCATGGATAACCATGGATAGAAAGGATGCTAATACCTTCCCTTTCTATAATCTACTCCCCGAACCCAAGAAAAAAATCTCAAAGGTTTTTGCTGTGCTTTTTAAACCTTTCCTTAGGATAAAATAAAAAGTCGGTGGCGACTCTTGCTCAACCGAAACATTTGCGAAAACAAACGCAAAACCATAGTCAGTTCTCCCACCGTATCACAGAACTGGCGACTCTGCTGTGGAAAAATTTAAAAGTGGAGTAACCTTAGGGCTTAGATCACCCTCTTGCATGACTAATTGTTTGTCTTGTTTGCTTTACATTTTGGCTCTCTTGTTTGGGTTTGCAAATCCTACACCCGGATTTTGGGAAACATTCATAGATAGCAATACGTTGTGGAAACTGTGCGGGGTATACCGACACGGTCGAAGCAATAGCTATATTAGTGCGACATATTTGTGAGTACCGGTAACCCTTGAGTTCAATCAAGGAGAGTACGGGGCCGCTGAGTGATGTCACTAAGCACTAATGACCTAGAACCTTACTTGACCATCTTGGCCTTTTATTAGGGGTAGTGAGATGACCAGCTTTGGTGCAGTCCGAAGTTGGTAGATACTCGATACTACACTCATTAAGGGTTGTTTTCTTGGAATATTTTGGTCGCTAGTTAAGTGGCTAAACCAAAACAATGAACAATGAAAACAATCCAGTGATATTGAGCTCCTTAGAACCCGGTTACTATTTATAGGACAGGTTTTTAAGCCAACTACACTCAAGAGGGTACTTACCTATGAAACCCCATGCAAGCCTGAAACTAGGGTTTGGTGTGAATTTCTTGTACATGTGTTTTATGCATACATCATAAAACATCATATGCATTCACTAACCAATTCAAGGGTTTGGATCTTCATCTTTGTTCTTGTTTTGTAGGTCATGGAAATTCCTCGCAGAAAAACCATCCAAGTCAACCTTGTGAGAATATCCCCTCAACTCAAGGAGCTCACCTCAAGAATTCCGGAAAGTTCATCCTTCAGTGAAAGACATGGTAGACTGCTCAGCTTAGTCAACACCAACATTGAAGAAGACATGATGAAAGTGCTATTCCAGTTCTTTGACCCTCTTCACCACTGTTTCACTTTCCCTGATTACCAGTTGGTGCCCACTTTGGAGGAGTTTTCCCAACTCCTAAGAATCCCTATCCTTAATCAACTACCCTTCAACGGTACGGAAAAGGAACCAAAGCCGGAAGATGTTGCTCGAGCATTACATCTACAACCATCCGACATCAAAGGGCATTGGGAAACCAGAAGCGGCGTCAAAGGATTCTTAGCAAAATTCTTGTTTGAGAAGGCACAAGAATGTTGGAACTCATTGGACCTACAAGCCTTTGAAGAGATTGTGGCACTCCTTATCTATGGGTTGGTCTTGTTCCCAAATCCTGACCAATTAGTAGATGTCAACGCCGTCAAAATCTTCTTGTCCAGAAATCCAATACCAACATTGCTTGGGGACATTCTTCACTCATTTTACACACGAACAATGAGAAAGAGGGGTGTTCTCATGTGCTGTACTCCTCTCCTTGCAAGGTGGTTTATTTCGCACCTTCCACAATCTGTCTTGAAGAATGAACAAGGTTCAAGGTGGTCCCTACGGTTGATGACTCTTGCTCACTCTGATGTACATTGGTGTTCTCGGTCTAGAGAAAATGTCATCATCATCGATCATTGTGGAGAGTTTCCTAATGTTCCTTTACTTGGAATTAGAGGAGGTATCACCTACAACCCTTGCCTAGCTTTGAGGCAATTTGGATATTCACGGAGGGAGGGCCCTCACGACATGTTGATTCCTGACTTAGTTTTTGACTTCGACAACGATGCGCAAGGACTTCGCCAAAGATTCATCAGAGCTTGGGGAAGACCCAACAAGGTTGATAGCAAGACTCTGGGACACAAGAACTCCATCCCTCTTGAGCCTTATCTCAAGTGGGTACGAGCCCGAGCCCAAAGTCTAATGATGCCTTATCCTCATGTACTCCCAGTGATTAAAGAGCCCGTCAAGGAAGGAGAGGTTCCCTACACCATCCTACATCCTGACATGCCTACATCGTGGGAGGAAATGCAGAAAATTTGGATTCAGCTCAAGGAAGAACGGAACACTTTTGAAGCTAGCTTCTACGCCAGTGAGAAGAAGGTTCTAGAGCTTACCCGCCGACTCCATGAGCAAGAGGCCCTCAACACCTACATCGCACCAAAGAGGATGCACAATGTCTTTTTACCTTGAGAAGTTTTTGTAATATTTGGCCCGTGGGGCATTTATGTACTAACAAATTTCTTCTTATTAATATGACGTGCGTTCTTCTTTGTCTGAAACAATTTTGAATGTCCTAAATCCTTGAATGCATTGCATACATAAGCATATCATTCATCATGCGCATAAGCAGGTCTCACTCCAGGTTTCCTTATCTGTCTGCTGTTTATTTCAGTAGGATGGATCTCGAGCAAACAGTCAAAGACCTGCAAGCTCAGAATGCACAGTTCCAGCAACTCCTGACGACCTTGGCTAAAGGTCAGGAGGATCTCAAGACCTTACTGGGGAATAAAGACCCAGTGAAAAAGAAGAAAAAGAGACTCGGGGTGGCTACTTTAGGGAGAAGATTTGACGGAGAAGCTCGGAGAGTGCTTGAATTTCCTCCTACTTCTGATGAAGGAACCAGCAAAGGAGGTGGGGCTGCGGTACCTTCCGAGTCCGATGTGGAAGAAGAGGAAGTCGAAGAGGATGAAGACTATTCTGATCAGCAATACCCTCCAGCTGATAATAAATACAAAGGGCTAGAAGACAGGTTGGCCGCCATGGAGCTACAAAGAGTACCGGGTTTGGATTTTGAAGACTTGGGTTTGGTCGCCGGGATTGTGATTCCCCCAAAGTTCAAGGTGCCAGTTTTTGTGAGGTATGATGGGATGTCCTGTCCAAAAATGCATCTCAGGTCCTACGTGAGAAAGATCCAACCCTATACGGAAGATAAAAAACTTTGGATCCATTTCTTTCAAGACAGCCTTTCTGGAGCTCAACTGGAGTGGTTTTATCAGCTAGAGGGAACCAGCGTCCGAAATTGGGAAGACTTGGCCACCGCTTTTTAGAAACAATACCAGTATAATTCTGACCTTTCTCCTACTCGTACCCAACTTCAGGGTATGTCACTAGGAACAGGCGAGGGATTCAAAGAATATGCACAAAAATGGAGGGATTTGGCTAGCAGGGTGCAACCTCCTTTAACCGACCGCGAACTTGTTGATATGTTTCTGGGGACCCTATCTGGGCCATTTTTCAATCATCTAATTGGTAACTCTTCCGCGGGGTTTACCGATTTGATCTTAACAGGCGAAAGAATAGAGGCTGGCATCAAGTCAGGAAAGATTCAGAAGGGTGTTGCTGCAAGTGTTGAGAAGAAGCCTTTTAAGAAGGAAACAGCTGTGGTATATTCTCAGAGAAGAGCAGGGAAGACTGAGCACCGACCGACCGTGGGGGCCGTAATGATTCAAAACCCTTCAAGTGAGCAGCCTCGCTATAACCAGTCCAGACCAAATCAGCAACGGGTGGAACGGCCACAACGACAGTTCACCCGTATTAATATGACTCCAGCGCAAATGCTTCCCCATCTGTTAAAGTTGAATCTTGCCACTATCAAGGAGGCACCAAAAAATGTGAATACGTCCTCTCCGCATTACCATCCTAATGCTAAATGCGCCTACCATTCTGACAGTTTCGGGCATGATACCAATGATTGTTGGGCACTCAAGCATAAAATCCAAAACCTGATAGAGGCGAAAGAGGTGGAGTTTGACGCTCCGGAGAAGCCTAATATGATATCTGCTCCCATGCCGAAGCACGGCCGAAATGTCAATGCCATTGAAGAAGATTTGTATGTTGCTGATGTTAATGATCTGATAACTCCTTTGTTAACCATTAAGTTGAATCTGTTAAGGGCCGGGATCTTCCCGGGATGTAAAGAAGACTGTTATTGTTGTTACTCTCTACCGTTTGATTGTCCGTTACTGAAGAAAGGCATCCAAGGCCTTATGGATAGTCGACAAATTTTGTTTGAAAAAGTTTCTGCTACTCTAACCCATACTGAAGATGTCTCAATCATAACCATTCACGCCAATCTTTCCAAGGCCGTCAGAAAGCCTGTTAAGATTACACCATCTACGAAATCTGTTCCTTTGAAGATAACAATGCCAGGGCCTGTCCCCTATGTTTCTGAGAAGTCGATACCATGGAACTACGGCGGCGACGTTTACTACCATGGTATTAAACAAATCGAAATAACTGAAGAAAGTTCGGATGATGAAGAAGCCAGCGTTGGTAACATTGCAGGCACGAGCAAAATCACCCGGAGCGGGAGAATATTTTCTCCAGAGATTGCCCCTCCAAGAGCAATCTTTGGACCCTCATCTGCCGACAAGGTCATCCCTGCACCAATAAAACTCTCTGCTAGAACCCCTTTGATTGAGGATGTTGTTGTTCCTAATACTGTCTCTCCTACCGCTGTTGATAAAGGTAAAGGAATCCGAGATGAGCTCTTCAGGACGAGGGCTCAACCCTTGGTCATCCCGGAAACCTCTAAGAAGGAAATGGATGAGATTTTGAGGATAATCAAAAGGAGTGATTACGATGTGGTAGAACAACTGGGGAAAACCCCCTCAAATATCTCCATGCTGGCACTGCTACTTTGCTCGGAAGCGCACGCTAAAGCTCTGATAAAATTCCTGAAGGCAGCCCATGTGCCCCAGGAAACCTCTGCAGATCAATTTCAAAATTGCGTGGCTAGCCTGACCGCGGACAATGGATTAGGTTTCTCTGATGCCGACCTAACTCCTAAGGGTAGAAACCACAATGATGCTTTGCATATTTCAGTCGAGTGCCGGGGAACTACTCTCGCACATGTCTTGGTCGACACTGGTTCGTCGCTGAATGTACTGCCTAAGAAGGCCTTGGACCGACTAGATTGTGAAGGGTTGGAGTTGAAACCGAGTGATATTGTTGTCAGAGCTTTCGATGGTTCGAAGAGAATGGTCCATGGGGAGGTTGAAATTCCCATCAAGATAGGCACTGAGGTGTTTAAATCCACTTTCTATGTGATGGACATCCGTCCGTCATACTCTTGCTTGCTGGGTAGGCCTTGGATACACCATGCTGGGGCAGTCACCTCCTCCTTACATCAGATGTTGAAGTATCATGTCAAGGGAAAGATCATTACTGTCCATGGTGAAGAGGAGTACATGATTAGCCACTTGAATTCTTTCCGGTATGTGGAGGTAGAAGGAGAGTTCATTGAGACGCCTTTTCAACATTTCTAAGAAGTCCTTCCTGAAATAACAGTAGCAAAGTTGGCAGCTGAGACACCGAGGCAGATGGCCAGGATGGCATCTCTGGAGGACGCAAAGGCCGCAATAAAGGAAGGGAAGAATTCAGCATGGGGGCAGTTGCCCGATATTCCACATAAAACAGACAAATTTGGATTAGGGTTCACTACCGCAGGCCAGAAAGCTATGCGCCGTTCGAAGATTGAAAGAGCGCCAGTCAAAATTTCTCCCTACGGAATCAATGCTTTAGAGGACGAAGACAAGGAGAGCAACATCGAAGAGTGGATTTACCCAACTGTCAAAGGAGGATTGAGCAACTGGGAGGCAAAAGACTTTGTCCCCATCACTTTTATTCATCAGTAATTTATCTATTAAACATTTACTATTTGGTCTGTAATATTTATTTTCAAACAATCCGTACACTATCTTTTCACCTCATGCCTTGCCCGGGGCATGTAGGTCCATTTGTAAGGGTTTTGATTATTTTTCATATCCATATGCCATGTTTAATGATTCATTGGACGTTTTTCATTTGATAAACTGCTTGTGTTCATTTTCTTTCCTTTTGCATTTTTTGTTTAAGGATGGTTATCCCTTACACACACCCACACTCACAAATGCAGGTACCCATCCACTCCGGATTCCATGGGTGACAATTCTGCTATATCCTTCAACAACTCTGAAGATCTGGTCAATCAAGCCGAGTATGAAGATGACGAAGGTTGTGAAGTACCAGGGGAACTAGCCAGACTTCTACAGCAAGAGGAAAGGGCCATCTTACCGCACGAAGAGTCATTGGAAACTGTCAACTTAGGGACCGAGGAAGACCGGAAGGAGGTGCAAGTGGGTGCCAATCTGGAATCAAGTGTCAAGGGATGCCTGATACAGTTGTTGAATGAGTATGTTGAAATCTTCGCTTGGTCTTATGAAGACATGCCGGGTTTAGACACAGACATCGTGGTTCACCGTCTCCCCACAAGAGAGGATTGTCCACCGATCAAGCAAAAAGTCCGCCGAATGAGGCCTGACATGTCTGAAAAGATCAAAGCAGAAGTTATGAAGCAATTCGACGCTGGCTTTCTGGCTGTTACGTCCTATCCTCAATGGGTCGCTAACATCGTGCCAGTACCTAAGAAAGATGGCAAAGTCAGGATGTGTGTGGACTACCGGGATTTGAATAGGGCCAGCCCCAAAGATGATTTTCCACTTCCCCACATTGACATTTTGATCGACAATACAGCTCAGCATAAAGTGTTTTCCTTCATGGATGGATTCTCGGGCTACAATCAAATCAAAATGGCCCCCGAGGATATGGAGAAAACAACTTTTGTCACACAATGGGGCACTTTCTGTTACAAGGTGATGCCGTTCGGGCTGAAGAACGCAGGGGCAACTTATCAACGCGCCATGGTAGCTTTGTTTCATGATATGATACATCATGAGATTGAAGTTTACGTAGACGATATGATAGCTCAGTCACAAACAGAGGAAAAGCACCTTGAACATCTAGAAAAGCTGTTTGCCAGATTGAAAGAATACAAACTCAGGCTGAATCCAAGTAAGTGTACTTTTGGAGTTAGGTCTGGTAAACTTCTAGGATTTATTGTGAGCAACAAAGGCATTAAAGTCGATCCCGAAAAAGTGAAAGAAATACAAGAGATGCCTGCTCCCCGTACTGAAAAGGAGGTTAGAGGATTCTTGGGGCGCTTGAACTATATTGCCAGATTCATCTCGCATCTGACTTCTACCTGTGAGCCAATTTTCAAACTCTTGAAGAAAGATCAGGTAGTCGAATGGAACAACGATTGCCAATCTGCTTTTGATAAAATCAAGGAGTATTTGCTAGAACCTCCTATTCTGATGCCACCCATCGAAGGAAGACCATTGATCATGTATCTAACCGTCTTGGATAACTCAATGGGGTGTGTTTTGGGCCAACATGACGAGTCTGGTCGAAAAGAGCATGCTATTTATTACCTTAGCAAAAAGTTTACCGACTGTGAGACTCGCTACTCACTGCTCGAGAAAACTTGCTGCGCTTTGGTATGGGCTGCTCGCCGACTAAGACAGTATATGTCGACTCATACTACCTTGTTGATTTCCAAAATGGATCCCATCAAGTATATCTTCAAAAAGCCCGCTTTATCTGGAAGGATAGCTAGATGGCAAATGATCCTAACAGAGTATGACATCCAGTACACCACCCAAAAAGCTATAAAAGGGAGTGTACTAGCTGACCATCTGGCTCATCAAGCTATCGAAGATTATCAACCAATGAGATTTGACTTCCCAGACGAGGACATCATGAATTTGGACAATATTGAAGGTAACAGACCGTATGACGGACCTGAAAAGGGATCCCGATGGACCCTGTACTTTGATGGTGCTTCAAATGCACTTGGAAACGGTATTGGCGCAGTACTCATTTCTCCGGAAGGCTGTCACACACCTTTCACGGCCCGACTTTGCTTCAGCTGCACAAACAACATGGCTGAATACGAAGCTTGCATCTTTGGTCTCAAGGATGCTATAGACTTGGGGATCAAATCTTTGATCGTATTTGGGGACTCGGCTTTGGTTATCAGTCAAATCAAAGGAGAGTGGGATACCAAGCATCCTAATCTTATCCCATACAAAGAACATGTCCTGACATTGTTGCCTCATTTCGAGCAAATTACCTTCGAGCATTTCCCGCGAGAAGAGAATCAGCTAGCAGATGCTCTAGCCACAATGTCCTCCATGTTTAAACTCAACTGGGATAACGAGGCTCCCCAAATTACCATCGAGCGAATGGATGAACCCGCACATTGTCACGAGATTAATACCGAAGAAGTAGTGGAACAACCTTGGTTCCATGAAATCAAAAGGTATCTCGAGACTAGAGATTATCCCGAAGGAGCTTCCGTAAATGACAAGAAGTTCTTAAGGAAATTCGCTGCCAAATTCTTCCTGAGCAACGACATCCTTTACAAACAAAGCCACGATTGTGTATTACTCTGATGCGTAGACAAAGCTGAAGCAGAGTTGATCATGACTGATATACACAGCGGCAGATTTGGCACTCACTTGAGCGGGCATACAATGGCTAAGAAGATCCTAAGGGCAGGCTATTACTGGTCTACCATGGAAGCTGATTGCCATCAACATTCCCGTACTTGCCACAAATGTCAAGTCTATGCTGACAAAGTTCATATCCCTCTGGTTCCTCTCAACGTTCTGACTGCTCCGTGGCCATTTGCAATGTGGGGCATTGACATGATTGGAGAGATCAAGCCCACGGCCTCCAACGGACATCGCTTCATCCTGGTGGCCATTGACTATTTCACCAAATGGGTCGAAGCAGCTTCCTTCGCCTCTGTTACTAAAAATGTGGTTGCCCGTTTCATCAAGCAAAATCTCATCTGCCGGTATGGTGTTCCAGACAGGATCATCACAGACAACGGTACAAATCTGAATAACACTATGATCACCGCTCTATGCAAACAGTTCAAGATTTATCATCACAATTCATCTCCCTATCGGCCAAAGATGAACGGTGCTGTTGAAGCTGCGAACAAAAACATTAAGAAGATCATTCAGAAAATGACAGTCACTTACAAAGACTGGCATGAGATGTTACCGTTTGCTCTGCATGGATACCGTACGACGACACGTACTTCAACCGGGGCAACCCCATTTTCATTGGTATATGGCATGGAAGCTGTCCTGCCTATAGAAGTTCAGATTCCTTCTCTAAGGATTATGAAGGATGCAGGTTTGAATGAAGATGATTGGATGCAGACCCGACTTGATCAACTCAATTTGATCGACGAAAAGCGACTCGCTCCTATATGCCATGGTCAGACGTATCAAAAACGGATGATCAAGGCCTTCAATAAGAAAGTCAGACGTCAGGTGTATCAAGTTGGAGATCTCGTAATCAAGCGGATTATCTTGCCGCAAAGTGATCCCAGGGGCAAATGGACTCCTACATATGAAGGACCATTTGTGATCAAGAGCATATTTTCTGGTGGTGCAATGATCCTGACCACCATGGACGGCGACGATTTGCCGCACCCTGCGAACGCAGACATAGTCAAAAGATACTACGCATAAAATAACCCGACAAGTCGAAAACCCGAAAGGGTGGCTTGGGCAAAAATGGGCATCCCGGTGAACCGAAAACCCGAAAGGGCGGTTCAGGCAAAAATTAGGGATAAAAACAAAAAAAAATCTGTACACCCGGCAAGTCGAAAACCCGAAAGGGCGGCTTGGGCAAAAAGGGGTTTCCCGGTGGGTCGAAAACCCGAAAGGGCGATTCAGGCAAAAGTTAGGGAATTAAAGCGTATGACTGTGTCTCGTCGGATCACTTCAAAGACAATCTCTTCATCAACCAGTCCCAGGTTTCTTATCAATCCAGTCATCGGCAAACGAAGCATTGAATGGACAGATGTTCAGAGTTGTGAAGGCTATAGCGGAATGGAATCCCATGGAATTATTTCACATAGCCATCTTTATTTTGTATAAATCTTTCAATATTTACGACAAAATCCTCTTACTAGGATGTTTGTCTCCTTTGTACAAACATACTCAGAGAAAGTTAATACAAATACTTTTCCCAGAGATTTGTGTCATTTCCTTTCACTTTTTCTCTTGCACTATTTGTTTTATTTTGAGAAACGTCCAATGTTTTGTTAAATAGGCATATGCATTTGAACATAATCATCTCCTTATGAATCAAGAAAGAGGATTACTGATAGGTTGAAGGCACAGTTGGATATCTTGACACCCTCCAAAGGAAATCTCCAGGAGATTTGGAATCCATATCCCCAGCAAACCCTATCCCCAGTAGATTTTGGAAGCTTATCCCCTGCAGAGTACGGACGTCTCTCCCGAGTTTTATTCAAAGTTATTCCTCACAAGGGCTTATAACTGGGTTATCCTTAGCTTATTGCCGTGAAAGATCGCACTCGCCAAATTTCTTCCTACCCCCAGCAGAGTTCATCAGAGTTCCCCAGCATAACTTATCAATACAATCCCCCAGAGGAACCTATCTTTGTTATCCCCAGCCAGGGAATCCTTCAGAACTCATTTCCCCTCAGAGTTTAAGCTTCAGTATCCCCAGTGGAGCCAGACTAATGAACCTTCTCCCCACGGAGTTTTGGGAGGGCAAATCTTGAGTTCCCCAGTGAAGTCTCCAAAGATACTTCCCACCAAACTAAAGATCCTCAGTCTTACATCCCCAGCATGAGTCTATTAGATTGGAACTCCCCAGTAGAAGTCATCAGGAATTCCCCAGAAGATTGGAATGAAACCCAAGCTCTTTATTCTCCAGCAACAACCAGGAATTATTCTTCCCGGCAGCAGTCAAGATACTTTTATCTTCAGCCATCCCGGATTCATCTATCCTTTGCCAGACAGCTCTCCAGCTTACATGCACATTCATTTACATTCATATCATATGACATACATCATAACATTGCATATAACTAACTCTTTACCTTTTCAGGTAAGATCAGTTGACAGACTAAAATCATTATCTTCCAAGATTCTTTCCAGGAATAGTTCAGATGTGACCCAGACATGGCAACATTCTAATGTTTATTCCAGATTTATCCAGATGCAGTTTTACACGAGCTCATCATCAGGGAACCCTACACCAGTTCCTCCTCTTCAACTCCAAGATTTCTGAAAACAGTTCACGGGTTCTCCAAGTAACGGATGTTAACCTATCACTTGTTCAGTTTCTTCTCAAGACTTCTGAAAACAGTTTATGGATTCTTCCCAACAACGGATGTTAATCTACCGCTTGTTCAGACGCAACCTTTGAAAACAGTTTACGGACGCTTCCCAACAACGGATGCTGCTCTATTGCTTATTCAACTCCAAGATTTCTGAAAACAGTTCACGGGTTCTCCAAGTAACGGATGTTAACCTATCACTTGTTCAGTTTCTTCTCAAGACTTCTGAAAACAGTTTATGGATTCTTCCCAACAACGGATGTTAATCTATCGCTTGTTCAGAGGCGACCTTTGAAAACAGTTTACGGACGCTTCCCAACAACGGATGCTGCTCTATTGCTTATTCAACTTCAAGATTTCTGAAAATAGTTCACGGGTTCTCCAAGTAACGGATGTTAACCTATCGCTTGTTCAGATTCTTCTCCAGACTTCTGAAAACAGTTTATGGATTCTTCCCAACAACGGATGTTAATCTATCGCTTGTTCAGATGCAATTTTTGAAAACAGTTTACGGATTCCTCCCAACAACGGATGTCAATCTATTGCTTATTCAGATCCCCAGTTCAGAGTTGGTCCTAAGCATGGACACCTTCCTGATACTCATTTCCAGATGGCATCTTTAAGCCCATCCCTGACAAGTTTCTGTCATTCCTCCCGATGGCATCGTTAAGCCCATCTCCAAATGGCATCTCTAAGCCCATTCCTGCATCCCTTGCTTTGACGAGTGCAAATTTAAGGGCACTCTAGTGTCCAATCTCCTTTTACCCTCGAGTCACGAAAGGCAAACTTGCCAATCTAACTCTTCGGATTCAAGAAGATTGAACAGGGGCAACTGTTGTACCCCAAAATTTGCCCTCCCATTTCTCATTGATATCTCATCACAAAGCCCTTGGAGATCAAGATCCAGTTAGGGTTTCATCTGCTCAAGACTTCTCCTTGCACTGTTGACCCAAATTAGGGTTTGTGTTTGCACAAAGATGTTTTGACCAAGATTGCCTAAAATGAATTTCATGCTTCATGTTGGACTCACAAATTTATCCATACCAAGTTTCAAGTCTTGATTCCAAGTTTTGCCCAGTCAATTGGACAGTTGACCTAGAAATCAACTGTACTGGGGAAAAAGTCAACTGTGGCCAATTGACAGTCAAATCTCATGAAAATTGACCCACATCAACATTATAAACTCACATGGACCATTTGATCAAGTTTGGATCACAATTCCACAAGAAATTTGATCAGATCATCAAAAGGGCAAAATTGTCATTTTTAGGGTTTTGACTGCACAAAGGCAATTTTTGATTGTTTGACCTAGCCAATGGCAAACCAAGCTCACATATGGACTCAAGGACACCATGGAATTGTCTTGACATGCTCAACAAGTTCAAAAGATCCCAAGTACACAAGATTGACAGTTGAATTTCACAGTCAATTGATCAATTTTGACTGTATACTGAAAAGTCAAACTTTAACTTTTTGGTCAAAATCAAGAGTCAAGATTCATTTCTCATCAAAACATTCCAAATCATGAAACTTGTTCACCAAGAAATCAAAAATTGCAAATTAGGGTTTGAAATGAGAATTTTTCATAACTTAGAATTTTTCTAAGTTATGAAAAACCCTAATTTTTCCCCAACTTTGCCCCACTTTCTCATCAAGATTCATTTGGATTCAAGCAAAAGTCAAAACATGAAAGTTGTAGCCTATTGCATAATCTACAACTTTGATTCACAAAGTTTTCCCAAAGGAGGCTTGTATCTCAAGTTACAATTTTTGGAATAAGGGTACTAAGCCATTCTTAACTTAGTGAAATTTTGACCTTTTTAGGCAAGGTTTTTACCTAACTTCAAGACCATTTTCCACATACTTCCACTTGGAATTTCAATTTTCATTTCAAAGATGGATTGTAGTACACATTCCAATATTTCCAAAATGTCCAAGAACTCATCAAACAACCTCATGACTTGAGAGAATCGAATTTTGCAATATGGCAAAAAGTCACTTTGATTCATGGCCATGTACATGTTCATAACTTGTGCAATTTTTCAAATCAGCATGCTTCCCTTGATTACAGGCCTCTAAACCATCCAACACTCATAAATTTAATGCCAATCCTTTGTGCCAAAGTATTGTTCTATGAGTTCAAACATTACATGCAAGTTTAATCCATTTATGGAAAAAGTGAAATAGCCATTTTTGAAAAGTTAAGCTTTATGTCAAAATGAAAATCCAAGAAGTACATTGGAAATCTCTTTGGCACAAGTTTATGAGTTAATCACTCTGATCAAGACAAGGTTTTGCAGCATGTTTAGGGGGCCTCTACCTGTCTAGAACACAACTTGGCCTTTGCTTGCTTAAGTGTTAAGAAACATAGCATATCACAACATAACTTTCATCTCAGCAAGAGAACCCTTAAGCAAATATTTTGTACACATTCAAGACATCCCAACTGAGCTAGCACACGACCCCAACACCTCCAATACCTCCACAAACTCAAAATCACCATTGAACTGCACAAAAACAGGGCTTGCTACAGTTTGAGTGCCAACTCTCATCCCTTTCATGCTTTCTTGCTCAAAGCTCATCAAACACATTCCCTAGCATCACTTGAAGCTAACCAAAGCATAAAACACGACCTGTAACTCCTCTAACCAGTTCCACAATTTTCACTTTCTTGTTTTGCAGTTGAAGGTCCATAGCTCGATTCAAGGTGTTTCAAAGCAAAGTAAGCATTGGAATAGCATCACTACACTTCAGGAAAGCTGTACAGATCATCATCTTGCCCTGAAAGCTCCCCCATTGCCAGATAGAACTTCAACTGAACAGGTATCTTCTTGAACTTCTAACTCTTAGTGTAGGCATCATTAGCTCTAAGTTTGTGAATAAGAAGTGTTCTACTCATGCCCCTGAATCTGTACATGCTTTTACTTTTCATTTCTTTTGCCTGAGCTATGAGAATTTAAGGTCTGAATATGGAAGAAAAGTTAGGTCAAGATTTGGGAATGTTAAAATTCTCTCTCATTTCTGAGAGTTAGGATGAGTTCTTTACATATTTAGAATCGTGATTCAATGCTTAACATTTCTTATGTTGAAAGTTTGTTCAAAAAGTCAAAGAATCCAGATGTTTGAACTTGAGTACAGGCGCGCGTTTTTGGACATCTTTCTGTCCAGAGGTTGAAGAAGAAGCCACATGAGCTGGGCCTCCTTTTGTATTTCTTTTCACACCATATTTTTGCTTTCATACCCCCTGAGCCCATTTTGTTTATTTGCATGATTTTTTGACTTTTCTTTTTTTATCCTGACTTATTTATTTTTTCTAATAATATTAAAAACATAAAAAATATTTTTTACACCATTTTTATATTTTTTAGGTATTTATTTGTTTATATGGACATTTGTACATAAATATATATATATACTATTATTTAGAAAAACTAGAAAAATAATGCAAATATATTTTAGTTCTGATTTTTTATTTCATTTTTTCTTTTGAAAATATTTTATACAAAATATACTTTTTTTATAAATATTAAATATTATTATTTTATATATATAATATTTATTTAGTAAATGATAAAGATATATATATATATATATATATATATATATATATATATATATATATATATATATATATATATATATATATATATATATATATATATATATATATATATATATATATATATATATATATATATATATATATATATATATATATATATATATATATATATATATATATATATATATATATATATATATATATATATATATATATATATATATATATATATTTAGTATATTTAGGTTAAAATACAAAAATATATACATTTTATTTTTATTAATATTTAATAGTAACAATACCATTTTGACAAATATATTTCATTTTATTTTATTTTTGTATATAATTATTAAATATTGTACATATTAAATAGTTAATGTACATATTAAATAGTTAATATATTTACTTAATAAAATTAGGGTTTTTACCCCTAAAACACAAAAACTCCAAAAATATTACTTTTTTTTATTTTATTCATTTTGTTTATTTGACATAAAAAACATCCTTTTTCCATACATATAAAAAACCCTTTTTGCATTTTGCATATTCATTTTATTTCCATTTAATTTATGCAATTAATTATCTTGTAAATAAATTCCAAATTGATGTAATAGCTAGGTTTAATAGCTAGGTTTAATAGCTAGGTTTAATAGCTAGGTATAAAAAACCCCATTTAATTTTCGCACTTTATTGCTTTCTAAATATACCATGCTAGAATTAGGGTTTGTATGCAAATAAAAAGAACAAAATTAGTTTGACCTAATTTCAAGATAATCAAGCATGAATATGGACAACACATATCACACTTGCACCCCTAGGGTATTCCACTTGTTGCCTTCAAATAAAAGGGCCATATTGCATGTTAGGTTTCTTTGGATAAAAACAAACAATCAAATGATCATAGTCCCTCGATGACGCTTTCGAAAGTTGCCTAAAATGATCAAGTCCCTTTCAAAGAAAAATTGCCCAAAGATACTTAGCACTATTGCAATTATGGTCTAAACGATGACCCGCGCCCGTCCATTTCACCTCCTAACACAATATTGTCCACCAAATGCAATGGTGGAACAAAATTGTTAAAAGGGTTAAAACATAACAAAAATCTTTGAGAACTTTAGGGTAGATAGCTCTTAAGTACTTGTCAACTTGCAAAAGAAAACACTTGCCTATTTTCAAACCACACTTCACAAACACTTTCAAAACAAACTTTCAAAAAACCTTGAAACATCTTTTCAAAAAGACAAACACCTTTTGTAAAACATTCGAGTAAAGAATTGTTACAAGGGTAGCCTAGACAAGGCATCTTTTTCAAAACATTTTCAAAACCACACACAAAGCACCATTTCAAACAATTGAAAACCAAGGCAAGTTGATCTAAGCAAGTACCTAAGAGCCCATGGATAACCATGGATAGAAAGGGTGCTAATACCTTCCCTTTCTATAATCTACTCCCCGAACCCAAGAAAAAAATCTCAAAGGTTTTTGCTGTGCTTTTTAAACCTTTCCTTAGGATAAAATAAAAAGTCGGTGGCG
This sequence comes from Vicia faba, assembly GCA_948472305.1. NCBI lineage: Eukaryota > Viridiplantae > Streptophyta > Magnoliopsida > Fabales > Fabaceae > Vicia > Vicia faba. The sequence continues at coordinate 48,815 of CATIWC010002677.1, read as the reverse complement.
ACTCTTGCTCAACCGAAACATTTGCGAAAACAAACGCAAAACCATAGTCAGTTCTCCCACCGTATCACACTATTATTTATTTTATACCAGATTTTTATTCTTTTTTTGAATGTTTTAAGTGTTTTGGTCAACAATTTTTTAAATGCTTAGTCCTTTCCTATGACACAATTTTTTGGATACTTACACACTCAAGAATCTCTATGCTACAAGTCTTTATTGCTTTGACTAAACCATTGAATGCCTCACCTATCCATTGAATGCCTATCTATCTATAAAAGCCCAACCAAAACCTAAACTTCATATATCCTCTTTTGTCTCAAGAAACCCTACAAACACCAAATACCCTTTTTCCCCTTCCAATTCTCTCATCCCTCACCATGTCAACATCAAAGAAAGGCAAGGGAAAAACTTATTCCTCATCTCAAGGTGATGATATCTCAAAACTCATTCCATCAAGAAGCCAAAGGGAAAGATTTGTGTCTCGCTTTCAGAAGATGACAATTCTTCTACCAAGGTTCGGTAATCTTGACAACTTCTATTCCGAATGCTTTAGTTTTCCAGCTTTATTTAGATCTCAAGGGATATACAAGTTGATTGGTGTTAATGAACCCATCTACTCCACTTTGGTTAGGATTTTCTACAGCAATCTAACCATTAGTAGAGGATGCATGATTTCAAATGTCAAAGGGGTTCCTATAGAACTCACAGTGCAGAATTTTGGTGAAGCTTTGGGTATTCCACATGATGGTGCTTGCATTAAACTTCTCTCAAATGAAAATCTTCCTGGCTACAACAAAAGAGACTTCTACTATGGAATTGCAAGAATTCCCGAGCGTGATTTTATTCAGAAAAGGCAAAGGCTTATTGGTGGAACTCCGGAGAGGAACTCTTGGTCTGCAGGAATTCTCACTATTGATGATTGTTTGATCCACTACTTTTTGGCGTATGTGGTTATGCCAAAATTCTCAAACATTTCCAATATCAATGATTGTGAGATGCAGATTATGTATGCGATGAAGAATGGGATTCAAATCAACTGGTCTTATGTGATTCTACATCATATGGCACTACATAATGAAAATGCTTCTGCTCTTCCTTATGGCTCCTGGCTTACCCTTGTTTTTGAGAAGTTCAATGTTCCCTTGTCTGGTGAACACATGGTGCATATGACTAACCCCAAACATGAAATCACTCCGAAGAAAGTATGTAATACCAAAACCGGCGTCAAATTTGATCCGATTAATAGAACCATCACATACATTCATACTCCTCCACAAAACCAACCTCCACAAGAACAACCACTTCAAAACCAACCTCCACAACAAATGGAAAACTCTTACAATCAAGTTTTTGACTATCTTCAATACATGAACAACAACATGAACAATCAATTTGCTCATCTCTATGCACATACCAATGTCCCTCCTTATGAAGCTCAACCCTATCATTATCCTTTCATTAAACCTCAAACCAATGAAGGCAATGATGGTGAAAATCAAGATGATTAAGTTTGGACCACAATTCCTCAAGAAATTTGATCAAATCTCTAAAAGGGCAAAATGGTCAAAATTAGGGTTTTGACTAAGAAAGGGCAATTTCTGATTTTTGACCTAGAAAATTATCAATTGGTTTAAGGCATGATCTCAAGATTCCAATTGCATCATTTTGACCTAATAACATGGCTCAAAATGTTACTCAAGTTCAAGGGATTGACAGCTAAATTTTCAGTCAATTGATCAAAAGTCAAACTTTGGCTTTTTGGTCAAAGTCAAATGTCAAAGATCACAATTCATCAAAACATGTCAAAATATGAAACTTATTCATCAAGAATTTAAAAAGTCAAGATTTCATTTTGAAAAGTCAAAATTTTTAAACTTGGAAATTTTTCTAAGTGTTGGAATTTCATGTTTTTTCACAACTTTGAACAAATTTTTCACCATGATGCAAGATGATTCAAGAGAAACTTCCAACATGAAAGTTGTAGATCTCCATGAAATCTACAACTTTTCTTTACAGAACTCCTTCCAAAAGTGCTTGTATCTCAAGTTATAATTTTAAGAACATGTGGTCATGAAACAAAATAGTAAAATTTTGCCCTAATTTGGTCAGGATTTTGACCTAACTTCATGGCACTTTTTCCTATAGTTCCAAGTGGCATCTTCAAAATCCATTCAAAGATGGGTTGTAGAGAACATTGCAAACTTTCTAAAATGTCAAAGAACTCCTTGAGATCATTCTTGAGTAGGGAGAATCGAAGAGATGAAGTTAGGGTTTTGTCACTTGAATTACAAGTCATTTTATGATGAACCAAATTCAAAATACAAACTATGCTGCATAATCTCTACTTTGCAGGCCTAAAACTTGTTAGGAACTCCATAATTAATGGCTTGCACAACTGTTAGAGGTCTCATTTCAAGCATTCAATGCATGGACATGCTTTATATCCATTTTTGGAAGAAAGGTTACATTCCCACTTTGATAAAGTGCTTTTTTTGCATAAAACATGTTCTTGAGCTTTGCACTTGTTCTCTTCTGATCATACAAGTCCTATAACACATAAGAAATGGTTTAGACACTTACAATCACCCAGCCCATGCTTGTACTACACATTGAAACTTGGTTTCCCTCTTTTCTTGAAAATCAAGTAACCTTGCCAAAAGCTAAAAACTTGTACTTCTGACTTGCCAATGCACTCAAGACCTTTTGCTTATAGATACACAAACTATTTGCATCAAATAAACGAATGTTGAAGCCCTGTAAAGACCTAGAACTCAGAAACACATCTCATACTTCCATTTTCACACAAACTGATCAAAAACTAGAAACTCATAACTCCCTCGTGTGTTTTCAAGCCTTTTTGTTTCTAAAGCTTCTAAACATCATTTAGAACTGATCCCCCACCATGTTACAGAACTGTAACACCATTAACACCATCCTCCATTTTCAAAAACAGATCTTTCACTTGGACTTCTCTAGAACTCCTCAGGCCCTTTTAGCTCAAGCTAAGCATTCCATTAGCTTCCTAGGAACTTAAGGAAGCTAACCCAACCATTGGAACTCCTTGAAAGCTGCTCAAACTGCAAACCCGATACCGTCTTGCAAGGTAAGTTTTCTAACTTTAGAACTCTTCATACAAGCATCATCAATGATTTATTTGTGAACAAAACATGTAGATATCATTGCCCTGAAGCTAACCATGTCCATAGCTTCCATTAATTTTGTCTGAGCTTAGAGAATTTTAAGTTTGAATTTTCTGAGATTTTTAGGGTTCATATTAGGGCCAATGAAATTCATGCTTATCTTTGATATATAGTTTTAATGCTTTACATTTTTGAAACTGTTAGGAAATTTGCTACAAGTTTCAAGTTTATAGTTTTCATTTTTTATGAGAAATGAACAAGTTCTAGTTGGTCTGGCTGGAGGTTGAAGATGAAGTAATCAGGGCGCGTTTTGTATCATATATTTATTGATTTGCTTATGTTAACGGATGTATAGTCACCCCAGTGGTAGAAGCGCACGCGTGTAACCTTTGGGACCTGGGTTCGAGCCCTAGTGGTACCCTTTTGATTTTTTTCACATTTTTGCCTTATGACTTCCTCTTTTTTTGCAGGGCGCTGGGCCTCCTTGGGCCCTTTTTGTTTTTATTTTTACTGGTTAACCCCCTGTTCTATTTACACACCCCTGGCCCAGTTTATTTTATTTTCTTATTTTTATTTCATTTTATTTTCTTAAATATTTTTCCTAATATTAAAAAATCATAAAAATACAAAAATAATAGATTTATATTTTGACATAGTTTGTTTATTTTTCTCACACAAAAATTTATTTTATTAATCACACTTTATTTATTTTTACTTATTATCTTATAAATTTAATTAAAACTAGGTTATTATTTATTTTCTTTTTACACCAATTAAAATATATTTGTTTTAATGTAAAAAAGGCCAAAAATATTTTATAATACTATAAACTATTTTCAAGACAAAAATACCAAAAAAATACTTTTCTTAAACTTATTTTCTTTTAATCAATTAATGAATTAGGGTTTTATTAATTCCTTTTCTTAGTAATTTAGGTTTACTCTTATTATTTTAATTAATTATTATCCTTTGATTAATTAGGTTAAAACAAAATACCTTTTGTGAAATCAAGCTTTCCAAGTGTTTTGATGAAGACAAGCTAGCATGAAAAAATGAATGGATCAAGATAGAAGATTTATCTCAAGCAAAGATTCATTGATCAAGATCAACATTTCAAGACTTATGGCTTAAGGTATATGAAATTTTTGATCTTATGCTCTTAGTGCTCAAAACTATTTTTAATCATGCATTTACTTTATTAAAATAATATTTTGAGTATATACTATGTATGATTAAAGAAGGATATTTTAAATTGCTTAAAATCTTTGAAAATAATGATTTTTCAATTTTTATACACAAGCAATCGATTTTCATGCTAGGACAATCGGTTGCATTCAAAAAACAAAAGTTTCTGTTTTGACATACAATCGATTGTCATCTAGCAGCAATCGATTGTCATGTGTTCTGTTTTTAAATTTTTTGAACGTTGGCTTATGAGCAACCGATTGCTCCTCAATGACAATCGGTTGTCATAGTTATATTTTTCAAATTTTTTACATATTGCTTTTACAGCAATTGGTTGTTGCTTTAGTGCAACCGGTTGTTGTGCTTCAGATTTTGAAAAAATTTATTTTTCCAGCAACTTTTTGTAACACCTTTTCATGGCAATCTTTGTATCTTTTCAAATACATTTTGTTAGTAAAAATAGTTTAAACATTGCTATGATTCATTGAAGAGGTATTACTACACTATAAATTATCTTTTGTTTAGAATTTTAAATATACAACAACAAAAACAACAACAATCACAAACAACTATTATTTTCTATTCTTTGAATCATACTCTCTATACTCAAGATTTTTGTTCATCATTTTCATATGCATACTGAAAATTGTTCTTGAGCACTTAGAAGAGTATTCCATCTTAAATTTCATATTGAATAGAAAAGATCAATTAAGTGATTGACATTGCTCTTTCATCTTTCAAACTCTTATACAAATCAAACAAACTATTGTATCCTTGTTTTCAGGATTGTTGGAAACAAGAAAGACACTTAGGGAGGATTGTTCTCTTTGTGGTCTTAGTGAAAATCCAAGAGGATTGTTCTTGGTCCAAGAGGATTGTTCTTGGCTTGTTAGGTAGTCTTTGTACAAATTACACACTATAAGTAAATCTCTTTCATGTTGAAAGGGGACTGGAGTACTCTCGGACTGTGAGGGGAACCAGGATACATCTCTGTGTTCTTTACTTTCCACATTTACTGCTTTTATCACTTATCGGAAAAAGAAAGAAAAGAAACTCGTGCAAAAATATTCATACAATTCAGAAAAAGTTTTAAAGAACCTAATTCACCCCCCCCCCCCCTCTTAGGCGCATCTGAACTTACACCTTTTCCTAAAAAATCAAACAAATATCTATTTACTTTACATTTCAGATTTTTGCATATTTATTCATTTTGTACATTATATTCATTTAATTCATTTACATTTGTACCAATTCAATATGGTTGTAATAGAATAACTAGATTTATTTTCTTGCAATCCCCATTTATACTTTGTACACCCCCCTCCCACAAGTATTGTAAAAGCGTAGTAACTTTAAATTCCGCAATTTATCATTTTATATATAACATGTTAGTAATTAGGGTTTGTATGGAAAGACTAAAACCAATACTTAGAAAAACCTAATTCAAGACAAAATCAAGCATGAAAACAACACATTTGCACACAAGCACCCCTAGGGTTATTTCACTTGTTGCCTTTACAAAATGGCCATACTACGCATGTGAGGTATCTTAGCAAAACCAAAGCAAATATAAGATCATAGTCCCTCGATGACGCTATCTAAGTTGCCTTTCACATGATCTTAGTCCCTAAAAAGAATGCTAAGATACCTTGCAACATTTCTAATCATGGTTATACAATTACCCACGTCCATCCCGTTAACATCCAAAGATAGGGTTACTTACCAAATCAATGGTAAGATAACAATGTTAAAGGAAAATAAAATGAACAAGAAAGACTTTTGAGTAGGTAGAATGCTCCTAATTACTTGCTCAATTTCAAACAAAACATCCTTGCTATTTTCAAAACAAACACCTACACTTTCAAACATCTAACAAACTTGAAAACATTTTCAAAAAGATCAACATCTTTGTATACATTCTTACGAACGAGAATCATTACAAAGATTGCCTAAACAATGGCCTCTTTACAAAATACTTTCAAAAATCACACAAAGCACAATTTCAAACATAAAGCAAGTGATCTAGCAAGTAACTAAGAGCCCATGGAAAACCTTGGATGAAAAGGGTGCTAATACCTTCCCTTTTCATAATCTACCCTCCGAACTCAAGAAATAATCTCAAAGGTCTTTCCTGTGCTTTTTCATCTTTCCTTTTGGATAAAAGAAAAGTCGGTGGCGACTCTTGCTAACCGCAATATTTGCGATAAAATGCAAAACCCTCAAGTCAGTACTCCAACCGTATCACAAAGGCGAACTTGCAAATAGAAAAAGAGACCAACTATAGGACTCTAGACAAGGGTTGCCAAAACATATTAGACTTTGAGCGGTTGCAAATACGCAAGAACTACAATGTCCCTCGGGCCAAAGGTGGGGTGTAATTCTTTAAGAGTGACAATTATCTGAATTACCACAAACCAAGGATGGATACTCAAATACTTGAGAAATAATAAAGGTTATACACCGACTCTCACCCGCACTCTAACAACAAGGCAAACACGGGTAATATAACCAAGGGCTTGCAGGAGCAAGTAAAAACCATGACTCACTAGGGTAATGGGAAATACCAAGGACCCAACTGGTGGCAAACCAAAACGGACTCCCTGGGGTAAAAGGATAGGATCACCCTAAAGCAAGTTGCGGAGGTAATTCAAATCTGAGCGCATAAAAATATGGTTACTGCAAGTAAAAATAATTGGCTTATACTTATGCATGTTTGAATTTTTTTCTTCACTTTTGGTTGATAAAATGTAGTTATGCATATTTAGCGATGCAGTGAAGAAAACACAATAATAATCGACTACCGAGAAGACAAGAGACTTCCGAACAATTATCCTTGCATCAGATCCTTTGTAGAGAATAATTAATCTAAACTTCAATGAGGAATCGACATTCAGACCCATCAACCTCTAAAGATCGATATCACTGGAGAAGTAACTTCCAAGGGAGAAATAGTGCAAAAATAAATTACAGCTCATAGAAAATCTTAAACTTTGATCCAGCTCTTTGACTTATTGTGAACATCCCTTTGTCTTCTGTTAGAATGAAGAGAGCTTCACTAGGGATGGAAACTTTCTCGCATAGAATTTCTAGACGAAGATAACTTCTACTGGGGATTATAGAAATTCTTAAATAAAAAGAATTCTACTAGACCACACTGGGAATAACACTGTCGGGGATAAAAATCTTCACTTGGGGAAGAAAACAAGCATCCTGGGGCAGAAACTCCAACTGGGAATATCTCAAAAAAATCTTCTATCACTGGGGATGAAAAGATGTATGACTGGCCCTCCCATGCATACCACTCTGGGGAAATAGGATACTTGCTCCACTAGGGAAAGAAAACTTATCATCTGGGGAATAATAGGCAAGTTAATCCAAAAGGTCTTTGAAACTCGACTTCAATTGGGGATAAAAACTATCCTTTGCACTGGGAAGCAAAGAAGCTTTAGATGGTAGTATCAACAATACTAGTTGCATTGGGGATAACTATCTTTGTAAGATTCACGTCAACAAGGACTTGTATTGGGGAGAAGAAATCACTTCATTGGGGATCATAACCATCTTTATGGTGATACCAACCAGAATCTCTCATGGGTAAACATGAATCTCTTCCAGAAACTCTGATACAGGCATACCGCACTGGTGAGAAAGAGGGTGCACCCTTCACTAAGGAGGATAATGCATACTTCATGAAGAGAATGAATGTCAACCTCACTGGGGAAGCAGAATGTCGACTTCAAGGGGATTATATCAAGAATCTATGGTTGGTCAAATAAAAAAGATCCTTCCGAGAGACTTCAAAAGACACAGACTGCACCAGGGAGAAGGATTATGCTCGGGCGAGGGTACGCCTTCACTAGGGATAAAGGATTATGTCTTGAGAAGAGGTGAGCATTCACTAGGGAAATTGGATTACATTCTACAAAAATATTTATCCCTTGAGATCTTCATGTTGATCACATACGGACCTTTCTTAGTTCATTTGTTGGTACGCCTCTTGTCATAAAAGACCAACGGTACCTGAAACAAGGGAAATTACAGCAACATGCCCCGGGTATGAAATGGAAACCTTAGTCGTGGAATAAACAATGTGAACTAACAACTACTGGGTAAAAGCTGCGATGCAAGATTGCAACCCCAAAATGTCAACTCTAAGGAGGAATGCCACTGAAAATGGACTTAGGAGAGGTCACTGCAAAAATAAATTGCAGACCACTAAAAAAAATCATCTTGACTTCAAACAACTCCAAAATGTTTGGGGAGAAGATCCACTCTCCTCCTGCAGAGAAATGAGGAATGCTTCGCTGGGAATAAAGATCTATGAAGAGAAACCCCTTACCAGACAGACCTTTGTCAAGCAGCAATGAAACTTTCACTAGGGAAAGGAGTCCTTCTAGGAAACAAGTGTTTCCAGCATGAACCTTGCATGGGTAACAAACTCAAACACTCTATGCTTTAATGCTCGTACCCCACCGAGGATAACGATCCAAACTTCAGTGGGAGATAATGATCTTGACTTCTGATGAAGGAACACGAATACACGGGCTTATTCCTTTGATGAGCCGAGGATAATAAAACCCTACTTCCTGATATTCATAAGTTGTTTAGTCTACGTCTGGGCTCATCTTTCTCAAACTCTAAAGTGGAGGGATGTCCATGCATAAAACCTTGCCCCAATCTGTAGGGCCTTTGAAGAAACTTTCCTCGAGAGGACTTTCTGAGATTTGTACCATCAAGATAACCTGCCCTAGTATTTTTGAAACTTCAGAACACTGCCCCTGACTGGCCAGATTTGGAAGCGGTTTCAACCATGCTTAAGTGAATGCCACTATATCTTCAGATTCTGAAATGATTCTCCTCTGATCATCAAATTCTCAAAGATATTTATCAAATATCGACATAACTGCCCTAGTTTAACTGAAATTTAAAGGATCAAATCCCGACTTAAATGCCCCAGACTGGATAATTTTTAGATATCTCCTCTCGACTTTGATTGCCTCAGGCTGGGTATGTTCGACACTGAACAGTGTTGGGAAAACTAACTCACTCATACCCAACAGAGCCGCAAAATTTTCCTTTTTAGGGTAATCGACTTACGTCTTGAAAGTAGACTAACGCACAACCGTACTTCTTGAATTGCCTCATGCTCAAGCAGATACTTGAAGTAGTCTGTCCCTTATGACCAACTGAAAGTGATACACCATTACTCAACAAATACTTTTTGGAAATTAAAGCTTCCATGTAATCTACTTCATATTATTTCTCAAACTAGTCTTCTTTTACTCAACATAGTCAATAGAAGGTCTGTCCCAGATTAAGATCATCTTCAAAAATGATTCACCCCTCAATGATACCCTGAAGAAATTTATCTCTCAAGATAATCAAACTTTCATCTGATGCTCATTATGCAAGCTCACTTTATATTTAAGCACTTTTTCATATGCAAAGAATGTTTATTCTAAGAATGATAATTCTAATGCAAATCATATGCGTGTCTTAAAGTTAAAAACTTTTATTGAAAATATGTCGAAACATCGAGTTTTTTATGTACAAAAGAAAGTAAAAAGATGGAGTGATATCAACTCAAAGGTTTTAGCAAGCCTCCTAGGAGTCAGATTATCGTACTCTCGTTACACTGCGCTTTAGAATTAACCCATGCCTCATTTAGGACTTTTAAGGATTGTAACATGGCCTGGTTCATGGTTTCAGAAAAAAGGATTTTAAAGCTCAAAAATATTTGGTGCCCACCCATTCTCCATGATGTTCTCCATTCCTATGTTCAGTTAACTCGATACGAGCACTCAGCCTTCACAAGGAGTTTATAATTATTGAGGAACCACTGAGGTTTCTTGGACATGACAATTACTTCATCTTTTTTGTTTTGGTTTCTGATCATACGACTTTTTTCTTCTGAGTATTTTCTTTGTAATCCTTTTCTGCTTTTCGTGCTTTTCATTCTTTTTCGTTATCCCTAAATTTTTCCTAGACAAATTCTTTTGAATTTTGATTTTGAGGTCCAGTAGGATGCCCTAATTTTTGTCTAAGTCACTTGTTCTCAAGTTTTAGACTTAGAGGGCTTTCTTTCTTTTCTTTTTTTCATTCATTATCTTTTCTTTCCTTTTGAACACATCGTGTGACTACAAGTCATTTTCAACTTGTTGGAAGAATTGTGATTGGTTTGTTCTCTGGTCGGTGAGAGATAATCATTGTTGTATCGTCATATTTTGTCCTCCTGATAGGTGATGGATAAGGTGTGGTAATCCTTGGATGTTCACTCCCTTTTAAATTTTGAATGCTCGATCAGATTAACTGAAATCTACCTTGCCTCAGATGTGAGGATTTTTTTCTGACAAGAAAAGAAACTCATACTTCAAGGCTCAAAGGGGTTAACGAGGGTCTATCTTTCTTATATCTATGGTGTTTAGGAATTTGAAACAATGCATGTACATCGTCAGTAGAGTTTTACTCAAAAGCATACCGTATGAGATTCTTGGTATATTTCTCACCATCCTCCCTCCAGAGGTTTTACTTTATTAAACAAGAGTTGAGTATCGAAAGCAAAGAAAAAAAATTAAGAGTGATAGTGAATGGATTAATTCAAGACAAATATATCCAATGCATTATGATTAATATTCAAAAAAAATAAGCAAGTTTTGCATACAAGAAATTATCGAACAAAACAAGAAAGATTAGAAATGAGAGTGCAAATAAAACTAGAAAAATTCCATATTGAGGAGACTAGACTCCGTATGGACTTGTTGCTTCAAAAAATGCATTTGGTAGTCTTGACATTCACTTAGTCAAAGGAGACTTCAAATATGACCAGCTGGTGCGAGAATTATAGCCTTTGCATCAAGCAAGTCTTGCACTTTTTCTCTTAATGGTTTACAACCTTAAGTTGAATGGCTAGGTGCCCCAACATGGTAATCATAAAGGATTCCCTCAAAAGATGTGATGAATGATTTATCAAAGGAATTTGCATAAACTACATAACAAATTATCTTTTACTACAGAGAAGAAATGCCAACCATCTTCTACTACACAAAAAAGAAAATCAACCGCTGAATTTCAGGGCATCTCCTACTACACAAATGAATCTTCGTCTTCTACTACACAGAAGCAATATTCAGAAACTGTAACAAAGAATCTTCTACTACACAGAAGAACATAAACTCTGAATGTAGAACTCGACCTTTGAGGCATATTTTTCTTCAACACGGTAGCAAATGTCCAAGAACTAGATATCTTATACTTCTTTATCACAGAAGCATCTCTCTGTCTTCTACTACACAACAGAAGCACTCAGCTGAGGAGAAAAAGAAGACAGACAAGTGCCAGACTTTATACTTAAACCTCTTGCAGTCTTCAATATCATAACCAGGTATCCCGGAATGGGAGACACATCTAGCTTTTGGATCGAGATCAGGAGAAAGGTTTGTAGGAGGAGGACCCAAAGAACAAAACTTTACCAATTGAATTTCCAACAAATGAGGAAGTAACTGGATGTAATGCATTGGGGTCGTATCAACATGCTTCCCAGGCTTCTTCTATCTCTGCTAATAAGCTTTGCCTCATGGATTCACTTGGAGATCGGAAACTAACTACTGACAAGAAAATCCGAGAACACGAAGTTCTGGACGGGACCCACAAATTATTTCATGATTTGAAAAAGGTCCCATAGGTGTTGGCTCCTAAATTCGACACCCTTGTTTTATTAATATAAGCCATTAAAGCTGAAGAATGGTTTCGACCAGCTGGTTCTGTCGAAATGCTCATCAGAAGATGGCAATGTACTTAGAGAATTTCTTCTAAGGAAGAATCTTGTTGCCTTCGACGTCGAAGGTGCTTCTCGACGAAGGTGTTCGACTGTTCAGAGTGGAACGGTTTGAGATTCAAACGTTTGGAGGGAAAACGGTTCCCAGCGGTTATCAAGTGCAACGTGCCAAGATCTGGAGCGTCGAACGCTGTGAACGTGCCAAGTGGAGTCATCTCGAAGCAGTGTAACTGCCCGACGGTTATTTGGGATGTGTTTAGTATAAATATTAGTAGTTCACGCAGTTTTTCGCGTGTGTTCACAATTATATACAAGTTACTCATATAGATTCGAGTACCCAGCGTGAGAGAAAGAATTGTTGAGAATGTATGTGTGAAACACCACTTTAATTAATCAAAGTCATTTATTTTCCAGAAATTTTACTTGCTTTCTCCTTTACTTTTCCAGTCGAAGCCTTTCATTTCAAGCCTTTCTTTATTCTATCAAGTTTTCTTCTTCATGCAATTTACATAAAGCTTCTTTATTTTCTTGTCATTTAATCATTATTAAACTTAGTCAAAACCCCAAAATCAACCATGTCTTAGGATCAATCTGATCGATCCTGCGAGTCACCAAATAAGTAACCTTTTGGAAGATCAGCGGTTGTTTACCAATTCCCACGGTAAACAAATTGGCACACCCGGTGGGACCTTGTGTTGATTTTGAAGTTTAACCTTTTTACACAGAATATCATCTCTTTCGAGAAGTATTGCATGTTATTGAGAAGTGGTAGAATATACACTAACAATACCAATACTGCCAGAAGAAGAGAAGCAATGGCAAATCCGCCAAACAATAACGAAATCCCACAAATGAATGTGGGAACAACGGTTATCCCAACCGTAAGTGAAGCGATAACCGTTGGTTCAACACCAGCAGTAACGGTCACATCAACGGGGCCATTACCTCCGTTCACTGGCCCCAGAGTGCCTTTAGGAACTCCCCCACCAAAGGGAAATCCAGGAACAAGGCCTCATGTTCCCCCAGGATTTATGACAGGTGGTCAAAATCGAGAACCACTTTATGGCATGCCAACTTCTGAATTGGCTGGCCTGACGAATGCTGCGTCCACTTTTTCAGACCCTTTAGTGAGTGCCTCTTCGCCACTCCAAGGTTCTGGAGTAGGTATGGCAAACAGAAATAGGACCCAACTCTTAGGAGGAACGTCCTAAGTAGCACATGGCCTTACAAATGCCTCGACAACAGTCTTGAGGCAACAAATGGACGAAAGCAACCATGATATGGTTCAAATGTTGGCACAAACTTTAAGTACAGTGCTGAATCCTCTAATACAAAACACCACCCAGTCGAATCAGCAGATGACAGCGCAAATGACGCGTTTGGCTGATTTCTTTGGAGTACCCCAACCTATTTGACAGCCCCAAAGGGCGCAAATAAGGGGAAACCAAGGTATACTCTTAGAGGAAGAAACCACTATCAACCAAGTCCAGCAGCCTGTCGAAGAAAACCTTAGGGCACGATTGGAGCAGCCTGTCGAAGAACCTAGGGTTATAGCCCCAGAGGTAAGGTTAGTTAACAGAAACCAAAATGCTGACGAAGTGGTTCAGCACATCCAATAACAAAACATGGGTTTGGAAAATAATCTGGCAGCCATGATCGAAAGAATCATGACGCAGAATGGGATGAACATGGGCTTTCGTAGGCCCAACTTCACATCCCCACTGTCAGAATACGTGTTACAAACAGACTTACCTCCCAGATGTAAAGTCCCTAAGTTCACTAAATTCTCAGGGGACACGACAGAATCTACTGTCGAACATGTGGCGAGATACTTGATCGAAGCAGGAGATATTTCAAACAACGAAAACCTGAGGATTAAGTACTTCCCAAGTTCTTTAACAAAGAACGCGTTTACTTGGTTTACAACTCTCCCCCCCCCCAATTCAATCCATCATTGGACCCAGTTGGAGAGATTGTTCCATGAGCAATTCTACATGGGACAAACCAAGATAAGCCTGAAAGAATTGGCCAGTGTAAAGAGACGTTTCACTGAACCTATAGACGAATATCTAAATAGGTTTAGGTTTCTCAAAGCAAGATGCTTTACGCAAGTGCCAGAGCATGAGTTAGTCGAAATAGCCGCAGGCGGCTTAGATTATTCCATTAGGAAGAAGTTAGACACTCAATACCTGAGAGACATGGCCCAATTGGCCGATAGAGTTCGACAGGTAGAACGCCTTAAAGCTGAAAAAGCCAAGGCAACGAAAACTCACAAAAGAGAGAGGATAGCGTATGTCGAGATGGATGACGAAGATCCAGAAACCTTCGACGAAACTATAACCGTCGAAGGAGGCGAGGTCGATTTAGTGGAACTAAAACAAGGGCCACCATACTCTTGCAAACTGTTAGTCCCCTCAAGTGGAAAAAATCCCACTGGTCCAGAAAGGACCAACGATAGGTTCCCCAAAAAGACTTATAGTTTTGATATTACAAAATGTGATGAAATCTTTGACTTACTTGTAAAAGATGGCCAAATGATAGTACCCCCAGGGGTAAAAGTGCCTCCTCTTGATCAAAGAAAGAAAAGAGGCTTTTGTAAATATCATAATTTTCTGGGCCATAAAACGTCTCAATGTTTTCTTTTCAGGAATCTTGTACAAGACGCTATCGAAGAAGGGAGGTTGAAGTTTGCTGACAAAACCCCCACGACTGTGGACTCCAACCCTTTGCAGGCTGAAGCCCATTATGCTGAACCTTCAGAGGTGAACGTGATCGAGGCATCCAGAAGCCAGTCGAAGAGGCCAGGAATCACAATGGTCGAAGTCACAAAGGACCATGTCAACATGCCAATCTTTGGCAGTTTTTATGGGAATCTATCCAGAAAGACAATTGAAGCGGTCCAAAAGGCGGTCGAAAGCCCAAAGCTGGAGACAGTTGGAGCCCAAAAATCTGGAACAAAACCTAGTTCTCACTTGGCTGCAGTTCGAGGCCAGACAGAGGATTTGGAGATTCAGATGAAGCAGTTGACCCTTGCCACCAAAGACACCATGAATGTCAACATGGTCGAAGTCTCTGAACCAAAAGCATCAGAGGAGGCCATGAGGCAAGAACAAGCCAACAAAACTACTTTCCCTCGGGAAAATGAAAATCTGGCAGATTTCCTGCAAAGATGCCAGAAAAAGAAGTCAGAGGTGATGCTGTGTCCTCGATGCAGTTCAATCTTCGACAAAAAAGTTGCTGAACATATTCAAGGTGTAAGAGCAGCAAATAGAAAAAGGGAAAGTATTGATACTCGACATGACCCCAGAAGAGCCTCCCAAAGGGGTTCAAATCAAGAAAAGAGGCCATTGACTTTCAGGCCTCCAACTAATGTGCCAGTTGATACATGGTACAAAACATCTGGTCGAAAGAGGCCAAGCGAGGAAAGATGGAACTCCTTCGAAGTGCCAAGAGGTTCATCTTTAACACATAAGAAAGAACCTCAGGTTGCTACCCCTAAAGTGACCCAGGTGTCGAGCAACTACAAAGGGAAAAATCCCATGTCTCGATCCCAATGGAGGAGATACCAGAGGCGACGAAAAGCTGAGAGGGAAGCTGCTAATGAACCAAAGGCAGAAACCAGTTCAAATGTTCCTCAGAGAAAGCAGAGGAAGCCTCTGGAAAGACAACCAATAACCAATAGGCTAGTCTGGCCTAACCAGGGTGAAGTCGATAACGAAGATGGCTCTGAGTCTGATGACACTTTAGATATCATGGTGAACATAATCTCAGTTTTGCCAAGAGAGTTCAACCGCCAGGTGGAGGTCGAAACAAGCGATTGGGAAGTGGAGCAAGAAATGGCCAAGCATAGGCCAGTGTGCTATTTCGTCATGGATAATGGCGCTACTGAAGAGCAGAATGGGTTCTTCGAACCTCCTACAGAGGCGATGAAAAATCACCTTAAGCCTTTATTTATAAGGGCTAAACTCGAAGAAACCATAGTAAATAAGATCTTGGTAGATTGTGGGGCAACCATCAACACCATCCCTCACTTTATGCTAAGAAAAATAGGCAAAAGCGATGAGAATATCAAGCCTCACAACATGGTCCTGTCGAATTATGAAGGCGGCATAGGGACCACTATGGGTGTGATCCAACTGAACATCAAGGTGGGATCTATCCTTCGACCAACTATGTTTATGGTCATATCGGCCAAACCTAACTATAATCTTTTGTTGGGCCGTGAATGGATTCATGGTGTTGGAGCTGTACCATCATCAATGCACCAGAGGTTACTACTATGGCGTCCTGATGGAATGGTCGAAAACATAGAAGCAGACCAAAGCTATTACCTGGGCGAAGTAAATCACCTAGGGCTGGAAGACTTCGACAAGAACCTGGCTCACATTGGGCCATGCCCAACACCTGACTTCGACTTGGCGCCAGCGCCAAATACTTTTTGTTCCCTATACCTGCACCCTGAGCATGGTTTTCAATGGGACAGAGAAGACTTGTCCCACATTGACTTTAGTGGGTTAACTGATATCCAACCAACTGGTTAGGGAAGTGAATTCAGTGACAATGACTGAGTCACAATCATTGCAGCGAATTTCGGCTTATGTAGTCGAAACAAAGATGATAACAGCTCTCGAAGCCGAAGTAAAATATATGGCCACACAGGCCAATGATCAAGAGTTACCTTCTGCAGGTCCTGGAAAAGATTTCGACCCAGAACCTCCTGATATCATGCCAGAAGGGATGCAGGAACAAAGGCTCGACGCTATCTACAACGATGAGCCTTTAGGATTCGAAAAGGACCCCTTGGCGAACAACATCAAAATGTTAGTGCAGGATCCTTTAGAAGAAATCAACTTGGGCGAAGGGTTAGAGAAAAAGCCAACTTACATTAGCGCAAAGATTGACCCAGAACTCAGGTTGGAAGTAATCCATTTGTTAAAGGAGTTCAAGGACTGTTTTGCATGGGATTACGACGAAATGCCTGGTCTCGACAGAGGATTGGTGGAACTTCAGTTGCCAATCAAACCAGGGAAGAAGCCAATCAAGCAAAGTCCAAGACGCTTCGCTCCAGAAATACTGTCGAAGATCAAAACGGAAGTCGAAAGACTGCTGAAGTGAAAATTCATACGCGTTACGAGGTATGTCGAATGGATTGCAAACATTGTGCCAATGATTAAGAAAAATGGTGCATTGAGGGTGTGCATAGATTTCAGAGATTTGAATGCTGCTACACCCAAAGATGAATATCCTATGCCTGTGGCGGAAATGCTAGTCGATTCTGCCACTGGCTATGAGTACCTGAGTATGCTCGACGGTTATTCAGGATATAATCAAATATTCATTGCTGAAGAAGATGTGTCGAAAACAGCTTTTCGATGCCCTGGGGCTTTAGGCACTTACGAATGGGTAGTGATGCCTTTTGGCCTAAAGAATGCTGGGGCAACATATCAGCGAGCAATGAATTCTATCTTCCATGATTTTATTAACACTTTTATACAAGTATATATTGATGACATTGTTATAAAATCTGTTTCCAGGAAGAACCACATAGACCATCTTCGACAATCATTCGAAAGAATGAGAGAACACGGTCTGAAGATGAACCCTTTGAAGTGTGAATTCTGTGTGAAAGCTGGAGATTTCTTGGACTTCGTTGTCCACAAGAAAGGAATCGAAATCAACCAGAACAAGACGAAGGCAATTCTAGAAGCGAAAGCGCCAGCGAACAAAAAGGAATTGCAATCTCTGCTGGGCAAGATAAATTTCTTAAGGAGATTCATATCTAACCTAAGTGGGAAAGCTCAAGCCTTTTCACCCTTACTTCGATTGAACAAAGAAAGATTCGAATGGGGGCAAGAGCAACAAGAAGCCTTCGACAAAATCAAAGGGTATCTCACAAAGCCACCTATTTTGGTGCCTCCTTGCAGCAACAGGAGTATGAGATTGTACATAGCTGCATCCGACAAAACTTTGGGAAGCATGTTAGCCCAAGAAGATGAAAATGGAGTCGAAAGACCCATTTACTATCTTAGTAGAGTTTTGAACGATGCAGAAACTAGATATAGCGAAGTTGAAAAATTGTGTCTATGTCTGTATTTCTCTTGTACAAAGCTCAAACAATATATAAAACCAGTTGATGTGTATGTTTCGTCTCATTTTGATGTTTTCAAGTACATGTTGTCGAAACCCATCCTGCACAGTCGAATTGGCAAGTGGGCACTAGCTTTAACTGAATACTCCTTGACCTTTATGCCTCTTAAGGCAGTGAAAGGACAAGTGGTGGCAGACTTTATAGTCGACCACTCAATTCAAGTTGAGAATATAAATTATGTGGAGATAGAGCCTTGGAAATTCTACTTCGATGGTTCCAACCATAAAGATGGAACAGGAGTAGGAGTCTTGATTATTTCTCCAGAAAAAATTCCAACAACATTCAAGTACAAGATATCAGGTACTTGTTCGAACAATGAGGCTGAGTATGAAGCTCTAATTACTGGCCTTGAGATATTGTTGGAATTGGGGGCAACTCGAGTCGAAATAATGGGAGACTCAGTTAGTCATTAAGCAAGTCACAAAAGAATATAAATGCATAAGAGAAAATCTCATTATGTACTTTGTGATAGCAAATCGTTTATTGAAAAAATTCGAAATGGTCAACATTCGACACATACCCAGGTTGGAAAATAAAATAGCCAACGATTTGGCACAAATTGCATCTGGGTACAAAATTTCAAAAACGAGATTGCAAAGAGAAATCGAAGTTCGGGAAAAAATAAAAGCAACTTGTCTGTCACCAACAGACTTGGAATCGACAAGACTAGGGTATGCTGATCAAAGGAACTTCGAAATTTCGTTCATAGACAATTTGTCAGAGCAAGATTGGAGGAAACCCATTGTTTGTTATCTACAAAATCCAGCAGCTTCGACAGAACGAAAAACAAAATATAGGGCGTTGAGTTACGTACTCATGGGTAATGAGTTATTTAAAAAGACGCCTGAAGGGGTATTGCTAAAGTGTTTAAGTGAAACTGAAGCATACATAGCCCTTTCGACTACGCACGCTGGAGCATGTGGGGCTCACCAAGTAGGCCATAAGATGAAATGGTTGTTGTTTCGACAAGGACTATACTGGCCCACCATCTTGAAAGATTGTGTCGAGTTCGCCAAGGGTTGCCAAGAATTTCAAGTCCATACAGGCATCCAACATGTACCAGCAAGCGAACTTCACTCAATAGTGAAACCTTGGCCCTTTAGAGGATGGGCATTGGATCTTATTGGAGAGATTCGACCAGCATCATCAAAGAGCCAGAAGTATATATTGGTAGGCATTGATTATTTTACTAAGTGGATCGAAGCTATTCCTTTAGTCAATGTAGACCAAGAAAATGTCATTGAATTTATTCAAAAGAACATTATCTTTAGATA
Source organism: Vicia faba (assembly GCA_948472305.1). Classification (NCBI taxonomy): domain Eukaryota; kingdom Viridiplantae; phylum Streptophyta; class Magnoliopsida; order Fabales; family Fabaceae; genus Vicia; species Vicia faba. Next base: position 29,294 of record CATIWC010002677.1, on the reverse strand, counting down.
TGGAATCCATGAAACTATAACTACTGATCAAGGATCAGTTTTCACCGGTCGAAAGATGCAGGAATTCGCTCAGGAAATAGGCTTTAAACTCCTAACATCAACGCCTTATTATGCACAGGCGAACGGTCAAGTCGAAGCAGCGAACAAAATAGTGATTGGCTTGATAAAAAAGCATGTGGGGAAGAAGCCAAAAAATTGGCATAAGACGTTAGACCAGATCTTGTGGGCCTGTCGAACGTCCCCAAAAGAAGCCATAGGTAAACACCATATAGGCTAACTTTTGGTCATGATGCAGTGTTGCCAGCGGAAATTTGTCTTCAATCTGCAAGGGTTCAGAGACACCATGATATCCCCTCTGAAGTTTATTGGGATATGATGTTAGACGAACTAATAGATTTAGATGAAGAAATACTGCGCGCTCTCGACCTACTAAGGATTCAGAAGAAAAGAGTAGAAGACTCTTACAATAAAAAAGTGAAACCTAAGGCATTCTCGCCTGGAGAATTAGTTTGGAAGGTGATTCTTCCCATGGATCGAAGGGATCGAAGCATGGGAAAATGGTCACCCAAATGGGAAGGACCATTCAAAATTATCCAAACTTTTTCTGGTGGAGCTTATGAAGTCGAAGAGTTAGGTGAAGATAAAAGACTCTTGAGAGTAAATGGCAAATATTTGAAAAAGTATAAACCTATGCTCCAAGAGATCAAAATAAATAGCAAGTAATGACTAAATTAACCATAAATAAGCCAAAATGGAAAGACAAAATAATTTGGAGAATGAACTTACATTTCTTTATTTTGTCAAGGACTAGAACGAAAGACTTCTGAAGTTCGTCCACAAAGTCTTTCTCGTCGAAGAACTCTTTAGCATAGTAACTCTTCCACCAGTCTTCGAAAGATGGTGAGCAGAGAAAGTTAAGTTGATAATCGAACAGTGAAAGTACTGTTCGACCTGCATACCTGCCAATATGCTTGGTGGCAGCATCTTCAGTATAGTCATTGCAAAAATATAACATGGACTTCTCCCTAGGAAAAATAGGAGAAGGAAGTGATTGAATTATACCAAACTGTCGAGAAACCAAGTTTGGTTGGTAAGCGATCAAGCTCAGGTGAGTATTGGAGCTCTTGAAGCGTAGGGGCATTATTCTAGGTGTGAGAAATGCTTCCCACATTATTGTGTGTTCTTCGACCTGAGGGTCACCTGACGACTTAGGATGAGGCCCGGTGAACCATTCTGGACCAACCTTTCGTCGAGCGAAGGGAGCCATGGTCGAAGCAAATTCTTTTCTTCTTGCAAACATCAAGACGAAGTTTGCAAAAGTCTGTTGAAGCTCCAACCCATCTTCAGTCGGGGTCAGTAGAGCTAATCTGGTGCCTTCGATACGCCTATTTGCTATCTCAGGAGCTTGCTCATTTATTTGAGTCTTCTGAGGTAAGAAAGACTCGAAAGTGGCATTGAGCCACAACTGAAGTAGCCAAAAAGGTCCTGCAAGCAACAGACTGGCTCTATTTTCGATGATCTTTAACAGAGTCGCTCCGCTACTGATCGACTCGTACAGATTCGCTAAGATTAATTCCGCCAAACAAATATTTTGGCCATGGTGAAGTTGGGTGGCGAGGGTGACCATCTTCTTTGTCACCTGTAAAGACTTTGTACAGAACACAAAGCATGATAGCCAAAGGGTTAGAAACGCAATATGCTCTACATCCGTAACAGTGGCTGTCGACCTATCATGGTAATGGTTGATATAGGTGGTATAGGTGGGTTCGTAGCTGAGAATCCAATCTGATCCTCCGACATTTCCTCTGGGTCGAAATAATCCCCAGTGGGTCGAAGGCCAGTGATGGCAGCCACGTCGAAAAGCGTGGGTGTTAGCATTCCACAAGGAAGATGGAAAGTGAAATGAGTGTAATCCCAGAAAAGTAAGGAGGCTATCAGCATCTCAGGGGAGTAGTTGAGACCCGTCTTCGACAGCATGACTAGGTCGTATATCCCCAAGTTCTTCCAGATCGAAGTCTGGCTTTTTTCCATCTTCTCCAGCCAAGCGTTGTAGTCAGGTGTGAGGCTAGGGCTAGACCTGAAAGCCCTAACACCCCTATTGAAGAAGCGAAGATCTATCTTCTCCTTAGCGGGATCTTCGTTGTCCTCTGCATCTTTTTTAGAACACCCAACAGGTTTGAGCTTTTCAAGCACTGGAAAGAAGCTCTTGATCTTCATGGCTTCATCGATGCATGGGGATAACGGGCCAGACATGGCGAAGATTTGGTTGGAGTATCCAACCGGAATCATTAGTTGGTGTGAATAAGCTTCACGCTCAGCAGTTTCTAGGGGTTCAGGAACCCTTCGTTGGCCTGTAGGGGTAACTATGGGGACAGTTGAGAAGATCTTGGGTTTAGAATTTCTGGAAGGGATGTTAGAACTAGGAGCGGTAGAGGAACCTGAAGCCATTGTTGAGTTAAGGTTGAAGATGAAGTGAAGAACAAAGTATTTGCAAGTTTGCAGAGATTTTGTGTTCAACAAGAAAGTTTGAATGCAGAATAGCGTGAAAAAGTCCCACAATGGGTACTTAGCGCTATTTATAGTGGTTGGGAAATCCCCAAATTCGAGGCCATTTAATGTTGCAGAAGATAGTGGGACACGTGGCGTCCCCCTGTTGACATAGCCGTTCTGCAGAAATGAAAAGGTGCAGCGTGCGCCCTCGTTTTTGGGAAATTGTCATGATGACAATTTGTGAAAAGACATTGGGCACGCTAAACGCCGTACTGAGGTGACGTCTTAGGTACGGATGAAATGATGGCTTTTTCTTGGGATTGTCAGTGGTTGGTAGAAGACAAAAAGTGCACAGGTTAATTTGTGGCTAAGAATAAAAGACAGGTGTCGAATGGAATTTCAAAGAATGCCTTTTTCTTTTCAGAGTCGAAATAAGACATTCTTGGGGGGCAATTTGTTGGCTCCTAAATTCGACACCCTTGTTTTATTAATATAAGCCATTAAAGCTGAAGAATGGTTTCGACCAGCTGGTTCTGTCGAAATGCTCATCAGAAGATGGCAATGTACTTAGAGAATTTCTTCTAAGGAAGAATCTTGTTGCCTTCGACGTCGAAGGTGCTTCTCGACGAAGGTGTTCGACTGTTCAGAGTGGAACGGTTTGAGATTCAAACGTTTGGAGGGAAAATGGTTCCCAGCGGTTAACAAGTGCAACGTGCCAAGATCTGGAGCGTCGAACGCTGTGAACGTGCCAAGTGGAGTCATCTCGAAGCAGCGTAACTGCCCGACGGTTATTTGGGATGTGTTTAGTATAAATATTAGTAGTTCACGCAGTTTTTCGCGTGTGTTCACAATTATATACAAGTTACTCATATAGATTCGAGTACCCAGCGTGAGAGAAAGAATTGTTGAGAATGTATGTGTGAAACACCACTTTAATTAATCAAAGTCATTTATTTTCCAGAAACTTTACTTGCTTTCTCCTTTACTTTTCCAGTCGAAGCCTTTCATTTCAAGCCTTTCTTTATTCTATCAAGTTTTCTTCTTCATGCAATTTACATAAAGCTTCTTTATTTTCTTGTCATTTAATCATTATTAAACTTAGTCAAAACCCCAAAATCAACCATGTCTTAGGATCAATCTGATCGATCCTGCGAGTCACCAAATAAGTAACCTTTTGGAAGATCAGCGGTTGTTTACCAATTCCCACGGTAAACAATAGGATGGGGATGAATGACAGCTTCTGTTTCAATAGCATAAAAAGGTTCACTTTCTTTGCTGACACTATCTTCAGAACTTCCATACCCGACTCAATTGCGTCTTCAACTGACAGTTTTCATATTTTAGATATTCTTGACCATGGACCATAGATTTGCATGTCTACCACAAACTACCCTCTATATCCCTTCATCTCATCCAATTCCCCACAAAGTTATTCCATAGCTTTTTCGGACCATGAAGCAGTGTGAATTCAAGATTCACAGTTCTGAAAAGAGTATCGGGCCTGAATAAGAATTTCTCCAACTCTGAGTACCTGTTATAAATGCATGAAGATGCATGAGGTGAATGAGTGGATGAAATGCCATGTTCAATCATTTTCAAATAACTCACATGCTTTTAATTTTGATTTTGATCTAGTAAGAGATAGACAAACACAACATAAGACTCACAAGCACAGTTCCTTGGAAATGGAAATAACATGTGTGTAAACTTTTTTCATGCATACATTTTGTTTATGCATTACTTTTTTGTAAAAGTAAATATGCTATGATGCAGATGCAATTCTCATGGAATCAATGTTTCCACAAAACTAGTTTTTGTGTCGTCTCTGAACATGCCAATAATACCATAACCATAAATCTAGAACATAACCAGAAAACCATAGTCACCAATAGAACATACGACCACCATCAGAACAATACAGAACAGAAAACCATCTAAACACAATAGTCACCATATGTACCTGTAAAGAATATTCTCGCCACACTCACGGGTAAATTCTAATCAGAACAGGGTCCCTAATGATAAACAGAGTCAACAGTTTTCCATCTGAACACCTCGTCTATGCACAAAGGGCGCAAGAAAAAAGACATCATCAAGAGAACATCGTCTGAGTGTGGTATCTCATGCCTCCTCACACGTATCAACGAGACACGGGATTCGACATGAGTATCCGTCTAACCTATGTGTCATTGGCCTGGGTAATGGTCCTTTTACCTCAAAGTAACATCCCACCCCAAATAACATTATAGCACAGCAACATCACAGAATAATGAAAACAATAATCCAATAAAGATGCAATGCTAATATATGCCCAGGTAAACATGTACAAATGAATAAACTGAAAGTATAAAAAATAAACACCTAAATAAAAGCAAACAAGAGTTAGGAGTGACTAAGAGATGAACTAGCATTTAGTCGTTCTCCCCAGTGAAGTTGCCAGGTGAAATAACCGCCTGAACAAATCATCGAAATGAAATCAATAAATTTGACATCAAACATTTTTATCCCACAGGAAGCGAAAGGTAAACATCGAGTAAACCTGAGAAGGGTGGAATCATGATCAAACGACCGAGAGATATGCATAAGGGAGTTGATTACATGAGGGGAATGTATTAGTACCCCACACGTCTATAGTACTCTACGGGATCCACTCTTGTTGTTCTAATCAAAGGGTGTGTTCTAATCTACGCTTAAGAGCTAAAATAAAAATGCAAAGAGGGAATGAATGCAAAAGAAAACACAGGGAAAAGAAGGAAATATTTACAAAGTTTCGCTCGGCTGAGCCCCGCGACCAGATGTCTACGTATCATTTTTAAGGAATCAGAGCGTCGTAGTTTAGCTCACATGTTTCAGTTTGTTTTGTATTTTTTAGTGAACAATATTAATTTCACCTTCTGCTGCAACTCGACCTTTGGAGAATCATGCGTCATCACAAAAGTGAATTAACATGTTCTTTTGAAGGTTTGAAAGAAAAGGCCCGAAGGAGAAAAAGAGTTTGCGTTGGTTGATGTTTTTTACCTTGAAAAATTATTTGGAAATTATTAGATGTTTTATGCATTTTCCAAGAAAAAAGAATTTTTAGTTTTAAGGATAGGGAAACTAACTAGCTTTATCCCTAATGTTATTATACAATGATGGTCCTAAGGTTGGGTTTGTAAAGGAAATCTCTACCTATGTTAGCATTCATGGATAACAATCATAATGTCTAACTTGCCTCGGAAATGAAACAAGTGAATCCTAAGGGAACATACAATGGTTCAAAACCTAAGGGAACATGGTATATACAAGGATGAAAAAGCAAACAAACAATCAACAAGCTCAAGAAAGCACACACATGTGATGAGCATTGCACACTAGCTCAAGTCAAAAGGCCTAACCAAAATATCGAATCATTGAGGTAGGTAAAAGGGGGAAGTTCCTGACCATAGATATCTCATCTAGGCAAGAATGGGTCTTGAAAGCAACTATTAACCAAGGTATCATGTTACCAAGGCAACAAGTATAGAGTGAGGGGAAATGAATGTCCAAGGCGACTAAGCAAGTAACCAATATATTGAGAATTGAGGTAGGAGATAGAAGACAAGATGAACAAGCATGGAGCATCAACATCGTCCGACATGAACTCAAGACAAAGTGTGTGGTATTATTGCAAATCCATTTTCCATCTGACTGACTCGATAGCGAGATCAGCATACTCTAAAGCATTGGCATACAACGCGAGCTAAGGATGACCTGGACTAAAATTGCGGGGGTTGATTACGAACCCTACTCTGCTTGTCTTCTTTGAGGACTTAACAAGGGGAATGGGAATGGGACGCCTCTTTGAGGTCTTTGGTCACAAATGTAAACACACATCACAATGCCTACTTTGACGTAGTTCTTTAAACAATTAGCAAACAAGTGCAAAATGCTTTCAAAAGGTCTTTAAATAGAGACTTCGAGCGTACGCTCTTTATTATCCTACTTCTCATGATATCTAGAAAGCGATAAAATGCGGGAAGATAAACCAAGCAGCAAACTAATACTAAACGGATAAAATATTCATTATACAGCAAGAAAATTAAAGCAGATAATATACTCCAAAAAAACTTCGAGGAAGCTAGCATCAACAAAGAGAAACGGTCAGAAATCGTGCGCTCAACATAAAAATCAAAGTATGTGCAATGTGAAAATAAATCACATGTGACGCGTGCATCGGACACATCTGTATCATAAACAATACACCGGCATAAAAAATTACAACCAGACAAAAATGCAAGCAATGTATATTTTCTCATAAAATTAGAATCAATAATAAAGCGCATCGGATGCAGCCATAAATCCAATGTCTTTCAATCAAATAACCAACACTTTAATTACATGATTGAAGGCTCTCACAAAGTACCTTGCACAAGTCAACAAACATGTCAAAAATAACGAGGAAATCAAAATTGGAGTTATACACTTCCATCACAATTGAATTTACCAATTAAGCATGAAGAAAGAGAAAACCGAAAAGCATCAAAAAGTGAAAAGTTATTTGCAATTATCAACTGGATTTGAATTTCGATGTTAGAATAATAAACTCAAACATTAATCATTAAAATCCATCCGAAAACAAAATTAGTGATGCTTTCCAAAAATTGGAGAAACTTTGAATTTGATTCTGAAATAGAAACCAATCGTAATTGACAATCGCAAAAGAACTTAACAGTAAATCAACCAATTCTAATTTTCATCGTTAACAGAAAATTATTCTAAATAAAATTCTCAAGTTTCAGCAGTTCAAAAATATTCCAACATATCAACACAAATCACATTGTGAACCTGTAAATCCAGAACTCAATTCAAAATTCACTTCGTGAACAAATAATTCATCAACACATGCTATGAAATTCAGAACCTCAAAACAGAATATCTCAAGAAAACAACTTCTTCCTATAATTCAATTTTCAATTCATGTTTAATTAAGCACTTAATTTAAACAAATAATCACTCACTTGCATCGAGTATGAATAAGTTACTGAAAGTTGAATTAGAGTAATTGATCTGTGAACAAAAATATAATGAAGAAACATGAGATCTGGTCGAGGGAGTTGATCGCGAGAAGGTGGCGATCGGCTGAATGAGGATGGCCGACGACAGGGAGACTAGTGGTGTGTGCTAGGATTGCTTAAAATTAGTAGGTGACAGTGGCTATATGAAGCTGGCAATCAACACAGGTGAGGTGGCGGACGGCTTAGGAGTGTGTGGGGGAGGTTTCCACAAAGGAATTAGTGGCGGGTGCCACTAAGGAAGGAACAGAGAGAGAGAGAGAGTATGGCGGGAGCCCTTAAATAGTATGGTCCGTGCCACTAAGAGGTGGCCGGTGCCACCAAGTAGAGAGAGAGAGAGAGAGAGAGAGAGAGAGAGAGAGAGAGAGAGAGAGAGAGGAATGGCGGGAGCCACTAGGTGTGAATGAGGGAGTTTTTGAGATTCAATTTTCTTTTTCTTCAGAGAGAGAAAGAGAGAGTAGAGAATGTTTTTTTGAGATTTTGGTGTGAAAATTGAGAAAAATGAATTGAATCCCCTAAATTATAAAGAGAAAATTGATATATAGTTCCCTCCAGTTGGGAATTGGATTTGAATTTGGATTGAGCCTTATTTTGATAGTGTAAGCAAATTTAATACCCAATGCAAGTACAAAACTCCATGTCATCATCGGTGTAAAATCTCGATTCGAGCTCAACATCAAAATCAAAGCTTGTGAAATGTATGACATGATGCCGAAAGAATGGACTCAATCGGATAAACGACAAGAAGTTATAAAATTTTGAAGGCGCACTGACACAAAGCAGAGTTAGCTAATGCAGATTTTCCTTAGTTAATTTCACTGTTTAGTTTGGGAAGAATGCCTCAAACGAAAACCCTCTGACTAAAATCTGAACCCGGGCTATGAAGAAAACTTGTAGCTGACGTCATTTTAAAAAAATTTCTGAAAGAATCGTCTCGATACAACAAAAATCGAAGAAGTTAAGAATTTTTGAATATCGAGAAACAGTGGAACAGAAATCCGCTTCACTCTATAAATTCCTCTGGTAATTCGCACTTTCGGGGACCTTCCTCAAAGAATTAGCTCCCGGCCCGAACATACGAAGCGAATATAAAATCAAGAGGCATTTTTCTCTAAAAGAATGAATCAAAAACAACAATCCAGACGAAAGTTATGAATTTTTGAACATCCACAAAATAACAGTTCAACATAATATTTTCACTATTTTTTCACTGCTTAGCTTCAAAGTACTCGCACATTCAGAGATCTTCTTCAAAGAATTGGTTTTCGAGCCAAACATGAAAGTTGGAAGAAATAGAAAGACAATTAAAACGCTCCAAGAGGCACCCCAAGATTATACTCCAGTCAGAAGTTATGAATTTTTAAAATCCAAAAACCAGAGAAAACGGTAAGTCCACTGTATACCGCAATTCAAGTATTTTGCACTTTAGAAAATCTTCCTCCCATAATTAGCCTTTGACAGAAGCAGATGAAATAAAGAAGACCTCAATATGGTTATAATGACTGAAGAATTATTCCCAAACCATGTTCTGATCTCGATTTGTGAATTTTTGAGCTTGAACGCACCGTACTGAATTTCTATCTGCCCGGTCTCAAATCAACTGAAATGCTTGACTTTCTGCACAATTCAGAGCATGTTGAAAAGAATGAGAGCTTGATATGATGAAGAATTGCTTGGTTGTTGATTGGATATATTGGGAAACCATGCGGATCACATTAAAATGCGGAAAAACCCTGAGTTTTGCTTCACAATGCTCCTTAACGGAATAATCAATTTTCGCAACTCTTTCTTGCAAAGAAATACCTCGATCCCATGAGCACAGAGCCTGTGACATGAATGTATGCATATTGTGATCGGTGGATCTGGAACTGACTGTTTAACGCTGGTTCGCGAAATGTCGCGGAAGCAAGAGTCGCCACCGTCTTTTATTTTCTCCAACATGGACAGGACAAAAGCACAGAAAAATTCCTTAAAGAGATTGCTCTCGGTTCGGGAGGTAGATTATAGAAAGGGAAGGTGTTAGCACCCTTTCTATCCATGGTTATCCATGGGCTCTTAGATACTTGCTCAATGTGTTTTCAAAAATGGTTTGTTTGCTTTTCAACTGTGGGTTTTAAAAAAGTTTCTTTGAAAATTTCAGTTCGACTCTTGTATCGGTCCTCAAGAGTGTTTGAAAAGTTGCTTTCGAAAGCTTTTTGAAAAGGTGTCGGTGTGAAAAGTATTTTTTGATTTGTTTTGAAATTAGAGCAAGTATCTAGAGTCGTCTACCTACCCTAAGGAATTCGTCTGTGTAAATGTCCTTTAAAGTAGTGCCATCCCACCATTGAGAGGTAGGTAGCACCACCGTTGGAGGTGTTCGGGTCAATTCGAAGGTCGGGACATGGTGATCACCAGAGCAATAGGAAGATACCTTAGAAGCTACCCTCATGCCAGGTTCCCGGATCATGAGGACTTACTAAAACATCCTCTACTCGACGATCACCTTTCGAGAGGCAAGGCAACAGTGAGGCGTACCCTAGGGGTGGTGTGTGATTTGTGTGTTGTTTTCAGGTATTTTTGTCTTGTTCATGTAATGGTGATCTACGCGTTGCTTTTATTTTGACATTCATTCTTGCATGCAATTTATTAACAGTTAAAAAGATGCGGAAAATTAAAGTTCCTAAACTATTACAAAGGCGCGGGCCCACATCGCCAAATTAAATCCAGGACCCGATTTGACAAAAATAAAGTAAAGTGCGAGAAGTATAAAATGTCTAATTTACACGGCTTTGGGAGAATTACATTAATACTTAAAAGAAGGAATAAGAATAAAATGCGCGACTTGGAATTACGATCTAATGCGAGGGCGTTGGACCCTTTTAAGGAAATTAAATTATAATTGTGAAATTAATTAAATTAAAATGAAAAGAAATTATTTTTTAGTTTTTTTTTTGTATTTATGGATTTTTATGAGAAAATTGAAAAAAATTAATTAATTAACCCTAATTCTAACTATTTTTATTTATTAAAAAAAAATATTAAAATTGAACCTAAAATTAAACCTAATTAATTAATGCAATTTTATTTACAAGAAAATAATTAATAATTAATAATGATAAAAGAAAAGAAAAAGATAAAAGTAATTAAAACCTAATTCTACAAATTTTAAATTTATTAAGAAAATATTAAAGTTAATCCTAGAATAAAAACTAATTAATTAATAAGACCTTTTTTACAAAAAATAACATTAAATGAAATATATTTTAATTTTTATGACTTTCTGATTTTTATTATTATTTTTATATTATGAAAATAGTGAGTTAAAGAATTAAATTAAAACTAATTAAAACAAATAAAAATAGAAAGAAAAAAATAATGAAAGAATGAAAGAAGACAAACCAAGGGGGTGTTGACCCCAAACTGGAGGTTTTGTCCCAACAATTTAGGCCCAATGTTTATGGCCTTGTTTGACTTTATTGGCTTGCATATGACACGTCTGACTCATGCCCATGGTGCTCTTCAAACATTGGCCTTTGGATTGCCCTCAGTGGCCATGTGGCGTGCCTGGATTGTGAGCTTATGGTGGACGCTGAGGCTTGAACTGCATAGGATTAAATTGAAACAAAATATATGAAGAATATGGGGGGACCTGGGAATCGAACCCAGGTCCCAGTGGTTATAGGACAACACATCAACCATCTGCGCTAGGCGTTGGCTTTGTAATATTAGTGGAAAGAAATAATAATAAGAGAAAAAAGGTTAGTGGCCTGAATAAATAAAAAAGCGCGCTAATCTTTGAATGGCCCTTTCACATCTTGACACCTAAGCGTCTTCCTCCTCCATTCTGCGTTTTACCTGAAAAAGAAACAAGATTGCGGGGGTTTTAAACCCCCACTATATGGCGCAAGGAAAAATAGCGAATAGGCCGTCTTGGATCAGAAATTGGTTGCGATAGGATGGTTAGGTTCGTATGAAGTTTCTCGTTCCAATGGTACCAGCCTTGTGTATCAATTTTTCCATAACAAAGAAGCCCTAAATTTGAACCTCTGCAACCCTAAAACGCTCCAATGGTGATTTCACATGTGGGTGAGGAAAACTCAATTAAACAATAGGGTTAGCTTCAGAATGATAAGAATAATACAAAACAAGCATTAGAACTTAAAATCATGGCATGAATGATGAGATACGATTATGCAAAAAAAATGATACAGTCTGACTTCTAGTTACCAATTCTGGATGTTATGGACGTGGAAAAGTGTTCAGTTAGTTTCAGTAATGTCTTGGCAAGCTAATGGGATCAATCTTTTCCTCTGAATCGTCCTCCAAGGCAATTTTCAGTTTTGGATTTTTTGATAAAATTGCAAGCTTGGTTCTTGAGATGGGGCGCAGCATTCAGGTTCCTGGGATTAGGGTTAGGTTTGTACTTGTATGAGGAATGAATTCAGTCCATAATCCAAGCCCATAGCCTTGTCTTTAATGGTTTTCAAGATTTGATTTTTATGGATCTTTTTCAATATTTTTTCATGAAGAATCATGCCAATTTGCACCAATTCTTTCCTCTTTTGATATGCACGAAATCCTTAGGCCTTGATGAGAGTTTATTCTGCACAAAAAGATTTGAAAACCTTGTTTTAGTATTTTTGCATATTTTATTTAATTTAAATGAATTAATTGCAATTAAAAATTCAAATAAATAAATAAAAATGATGAATAAATCCCCTTTGGGCCTAATGGTCGTGCACATGCTTTGGATGATGAATCTTGGAAGAAAATGTGGCCCATTAGCAATTTTAAGGCTTTTAAAGCAAAGTTGACTTTTCAAAATACCCAAAAATTTCCCAACTTCCACAAGGCATATCTTGCTCAATTTTTAAGCTTTGCTCATGTTCTTAGACATTTTGGAAAGGTCTTGAAGTCCTATAACCAATGCCTTTGGTCCCATGTCATTTTGATTTACCAATCTCAAGTTATGGCCTTTGACTTAAAGTCCCTTTTTGTTGACTTTTGAAAATGACCTATAATGTTGAAATTGATAACTTTTTGTGAGAGCATTTCTTGGACTTGAAGTGTGAAGAGGAGTTGTAGGAAATGTCTTTATATTCAAAATGAGCTTTGGATGGAATTTTTCTGATAATCCATGTGGAAGTTATGCCTTGGTCAAGTTACAGTTGACTTTTTTCAACTGTCCAAATATGGAAACTTTTGCATCTTGAGACTTTTTGAGCCAAGCTTTGAGAATCATGATCAAGAATTGATCAAATGATGTTTATGGCTTCAAAATGAGATGTTGACCAAAAATTTGAACTTTTGACTGTCAAATGACCATTTTGCCCCTAAAGTTGACTGTAGTGCAATTAGGGTTTTTGACTGTGCAATTTTGTGCTGTAAGTCTTGAAACTTGGTATGATGATGGTTGACCATGTTTGTAGGCATGTGGGACTTGATTGGACCCTTGGAAACTTCATTTTCTTTGTCAGAACCAAAACCCTAGTTTTTGACTGTTAGGAGGCCCTTGAACTATGCAACCCTTGGGGAGATTTTGAAGCATGCTCTTGGAAAATCTTGAAGAATATGGGAGGGCAAATTTTGGGGTACAACAGTTGCCCCTGTTCAATCTTCTTAGACCTGAGGATGCAGATTGGCTGACGTGCCTTTCGTAATCCGAAGGTGGAAGATGATTGAACACTAGAGTGCCCAGAAATTTGCGCTCACATAGTAGTGTGATGATGGGAATGGGCTTATAGATGCCATTTGGAGATTGATGGATATGATGATGGGCTTATAGATTCCATGCTAAGAGATGATGGATGGTGGATGGGCTTATAGATGCCATCTGGGTGTCGATCGCGTAAGAGATTCCTTAGCGAGAACTTGCGTACCTGCAAAAGAAAAAGATTACCTGACCCGTTACAGGAGCTGGTCTTCAAATTCTTTGTGTGGGTGTGTCCTGACTGGTTACAGGAGCTGGATCTGGAGCTTCAAAAGGTGATGAATGAACCAGGGATGGTTACTACCTCAACAGGAACGGTGAGAGAACCTTGGACGATTACTACCTCAACAGGGACGCTGAGAGAATCTTGGGCGACTTCAACCTCAACAGTATCGCTGAGAGAATCTTGGGCGACTTCTACCTCAACAGTAACGCTGAGAGAATATTGGGCGACTTCTACCTCAACAGTAATGCTGAGAGAATCTTGGGCGACTTCAACCTCAACAGTAACGCTGAGAGAATCTTGGATATCTTCTACTGAGTCTTTATCAGGAAAATCTGTTAGGGGTCGATTTAGCTGGACTAGAGAAGGCCTTTGACTGGATAAGAAACAGGAAAATCTTAGGGTCGATTTAACTGAACCGGTCTAGGTCTTGAAATCTTCAACTGGATAAGAAACAGGGAGATCTTAGGGTCGATCTGACTGAACCAGAGAAGGCCTTTGATGGGATAAGAAACAGAAAAATCTTAGGGTCGATTTAACTGAACCGGTCTAGGTCTTGAAATGTATTCAACTGGATAAGAAACAGGGAGATCTTAGGGTCGATCTGACTGAACCAGAGAAGGCCTTTGACTGGATAAGAAACAGTAAAATCTTAGGGTCGATTTAGCTGAACCGGTCAAGGTCTTGAAATCTTCAACTGGATAAGAAACAGGGAGATCTTAGGGTCGATCTGACTGAACCAGAGAAGGCCTTTGACTGGATAAGAAACAGAAAAATCTTAGGGTCGATTTAACTGAACCGGTCTAGGTCTTGAAATATAGCTGAGAACTTAACTGAATCTTTCCTGAAAGGTGAAGGTCAGTCATATGCAATGCATGATATGGATCAAGCAATGATGTTCTCAACATAAATGAGATTTGTAAGATATGATGCGTATATGCATGCTATAATGTATGAAAATATGATGTTTATGAATGTATGTTCGTTGTCTAGGAAAGTAAATCCTTGACGGGTGCCGGGAAGTCACTCCTGGGTTGATGTTGAAGAATAGATTTTTGCCTCCGCTGGGGATGATAGTTGCAAGAATACCAGTAGGAGAAGATAACTCCGTTGGGGAATAAACTTGGCGAATGGAATATTCTGCAGGGAGAAAAAGTATTTTGACGATCTTGCTGGGAAGCAACACTCTGTGGGGAGAGAGGTACTTTGCTGGAATATTGGTGGTAATTTTGCTGGGGATATCATTGTTGTGTTGGAAGTGTTAATAGACTTCGCTGGGGGTAAGAAGACTTTGCCGAGGATGGTCTTTCCGTGGCTTTTGGCTGAGGATAACCCAGTTATACCCTGGTAGGGAAATAACTCTTTGAATAAAGCCGGGCGACGCGTTCGTGCTCTGTGAGGATAAGCTTCCAGAATCTACTGGGGATAAGCTTGCTGCTTGGGGAGATGGATTCCAACTTTTCTGGGGAAGCTGGATTGGACTCTCCTGGGGAAGCTTTGAACTATAATTTTTGTAAGCTGAAAGAGGGAACCTATGTAGGGTTGCCTGATGATGAGCTCGTGTAAAACCGCATCTTGGAAAGAAGGACACCTGTGTAGGGTTACTTTTGAGGTTGGGCTCATGTGGAGCTGCATATGGGGTTGAAGGAAACCTGTGTAGGGTTTACTGACAATGAGTCCGTATAAAACTGCATCTTTGAAAATAGAGGACCTGTGTAGGGTTTTTAGGTGACGAGTTCGTGTAAAACTACATCTGGAGTTTTGAGAAGGAAACCTGTGTAGGGTTTGCTGATGATGAGTCCGTGTAAGACTACGTCTGGAAAGAGATAACCTGTGTAGGGTTACTTCGGGATAAGTTCGTGTAAAACTTCTGGAGGAACCGGGGTAAGGTTATCTTGGAGGTAAGTTCGTGTAAGACTTCTGGAGGAACCGGGGTAAGGTTACTGCAGGGTAAGTTCGTATGAAACTTCTTGATGAACCGGGGTAAGGTTATCTTGAGATAAGTCCGTGTAAGACTTCTGGATGAACCGGGGAAAGGTTATCTTGAGATAAGTCCGTGTAAGACTTCTGGAGGAATCGGGGTAAGGTTACTGCAGGGTAAATTCGTGTGAAACTTCTTGATGAACCGGGGTAAGGTTATCTTGAGATAAGTCCGTGTAAGACTTCTGGATGAACCGGGGTAAGGTTATCTTGAGATAAGTCCGTGTAAGACTTCTGGAGGAACCGGGGTAAGGTTACTGCAGGGTAAATTCGTGTGAAACTTCTTGATGAAACGGGGTAAGGTTATCTTGAGATAAGTCCGTGTAAGACTTCTGGATGAACCGGGGTAAGGTTATCTTGAGATAAGTCCGTGTAAGACTTCTGGAGGAACCGGGGTAAGGTTACTGCAGGGTAAATTCGTGTGAAACTTCTTGATGAACCGGGGTAAGGTTATCTTGAGATAAGTCCGTGTAAGACTTCTAGATGAACCGGGGTAAGGTCATTTGTGGAGGGTGAGTCCGTGTAAGACTTCGTCTGAAAATTTAGAAGGAAACCGGTGTAGGGTTACTTGTGATGATCAAATGGATGGTTGTCCTGTTTGGTTTCGGATATTAACCCACGATCTGGAATTTGTAAAGGTAGATGGTAATTATCTTTGTATTAACCTTTCCTTGGTACTTTGATTGACAGAGCAACTGGATCGTCTGGACGACTCATTATTGCCCCTATTTCTGAGGTGAGGGGAAGAGATACCTTATGGAGGTAGTTGACAAATCTTCTGGTAGACAGGTGATTATATGCCGGGACATAGTCGTACGCTTAAATCCCTAACTTTTGCCTGGACCACCCTTTCGGGTTTTCAGTCCACCGGGATACCCATTTTTGCCCAAGCCGCCTTTTCAGGTTTTCGACTTGCCGGGTGTACATATTTTTTTTTCATCCCTTATTTTGCCCGAACCCTTTTGGTTCGCCGGGAAGCCCTTATTTTTGCCTAGGTGTGTCAACCTAGCGGGTCTTTTATTGTGCGTAGTATTTTTTCGACTATGTCCATACTCTCAGGATGTAGGGAGGTGCCCCTGTCAATAGCATTGTGTAGCCATATTACCAGAAGATCTTCGTTTGATCGTCCAATGCCCCAAGTGATCTAGATGGAGATTTGCCCCAGGCTATTTGGCATTTGAGTTATTCTCTGAATCTTGACTTAATTGCCCCAGATGATGGACAATGATCACGTCTGCCCCTTGATTGGAAGTGCTTTTGTTCACTAGGTATTCATCGTGCGAATTTCCCTGCTGTTCAAACAAATAGTCATATGCAAACAATGTTATATCAAAAATGCAAAGCTTATGTCTGTCTTGAAGATTTTGAAAATGCATTCTTTTTCATAAAACAAGTGAATGTTTGTAAAACGTGATGTCAACTCCGTATTTACCGTAGGCCTTAAGGAGTCAGGATACCTTTCGTAACAGTATGCTTTCGAACTAACCCATGCTTCAGCTAGGACTTTTAAGGGTTATAACGTGGCCTGGTTCACGGTTTAAGGAACAAAGGATAAAGGCTCAAATTTTATTTGTACCCACCCGCTCTTCATGATGTTCTCCAAACCTAAACTCAATTGATCATACGTTAGACCTTGTTTGAGTCTTTGCTTTGATATTCTGGTGATGGTTCGGACATTGACAATTTATTTTGAATAGGCAATCATTTCTTTTTTTGTTGAGGTTTTGTAGGACCTCTTTCTTTTTTTGATTTTGTTATCCCTGTTTTGTTTTTGCCTGAACTGTTTCCTTTTTTGGAATTACAGTCAGCGGGGTGCCCCAGCTTCGTAAGTCTCCTTCATAGGTTTTTTTGACTTATTGGGCTTTTTTATTTTGAGAGATATAATGACTGCCTGTCCTTATTGATTATTCGGAACCATCACTGTCTTTCTTTGTTTTGTAAGGACCTTTTTGGTGCCGTTTGTTATGCACTTGGATCAACTGAGAGAACTACCCTGCCCCAGGTTATGATTAAGGGTTTTAAATTTCGAAAAGAAAAAACTCCTACTTCTTTGGCTCAGATGGGTTGACGAGGGATTATCATCCTTATAACTCCAGTGTTTAGGGATTGAAACAATGCATGTACCTCATCAGCGGGGTCTGTTCAAAAGCATACTGTAGATTATGGTATCGTCTTCGCCATCCTCCCTCAAGAAGCTTAGTATTATTAACCAAAAGTTGATCATCACAAAAATACGAAAACAGTTTTACGTATAGTAAACATAATTAATTCAAGACAGACATGTGTAATGCATTCATGAAATAAAAGAGTTTGTCATGACAATTGTTTATTTGAACAAGAAAAGAAAAATACAACTTGAATTCAAATGAACAAAAATCTCTCAATCCTAGCCGTGTTTTTGCAAAGGAGCAGTGGTCACAATAGGAGTCTCAGCAGGCTCAAACTCGATCTCCTTAGCGTCGATCATATTCTGAATTTTATACTTCAGCGCCCAACAGTCCTCAGTATCGTGCCCCGGGCTATCAGAATGATAAGCGCACCTAGCCTCTGGATTGTAGTTTGGAGAGGAGGTCTTGGGATTTGCAGGAGGGTTGATCACCGTAATCAGATTCATCTTCAACATATGCTGCAATGCTTGTGACCACGACATGTTGATGTTGGTGAACTGTCTTTTAGGCTCGTCTGGCTTTCGCTGATTTCCCTTTTGTGGTTGTCGGCATGGTGCAGAACCAGAGATCATGACTGCCCCTGCTTGTTGGTCATGACGACTCTTTTGACCGTATGCAGCATTAGACTCTTTCTTGCCCATGTAAGGCTTTTTGTGAGTATCAGAATGTGTGGCCTCTTGAATCTTCCCACTTTTGATGCCCGCTTCAATTCTTTCCCCAGTCAGAATGAGGTCGGTAAATCCTGCAGATGAATTACCAATGAGATGATTGAAGAACGGCCCGGATAGGGTCCCTAAGAACATATCCACGAGTTCCCGGTCAGTCAAGGGTGGTTGTACCCTCCCAGCAAGGTCTCTCCATCTCTGCGCATATTCTTTGAAACCTTCTCCCGATCCTAACGACATACCCTGGAGTTGGGTACGTGTAGGAGTGAGGTCGGCATTATACTGATACTGCTTGTAAAAAGCAGTAGCCAACTCCTCCCAGTTACGAACCTTGGTTCCATCCAGCTGGTAGAACCATTCGAGATGAGTCCCTGAAAGACTCTCCTGGAAGAAGTGGATCCACAAGTTCTTGTCCACCGTGTATGGTTGAATCTTCCGCACGTAAGATCTGAGATGCAGCCTGGGACAGGATGCCCCATCATACTTAGCAAAAGAAGGAACCTTGAATTTGTGTGGGATCACCACACCAGAAGATAGACCCAAGTCTCCGAAATCCAACCCAGGCACTTGTTGAATTTCCATGGCATTCAGACGATCCTCTAGTTGTTTGTACCGGTCCTCAGCTGGAGGGTACTGCTCATCATTGAACTCTGTCTCGTTGTCAGAGACCACTGGACTAGGCACCTCTCTCTCATGGTGACTGCCTTCCCCCACAGATGGAGTGGTCCTCTCAGCTTCATTCTGTAGTCTGTTCCCACATCTGCGTCTAGGGTTGAACAAAACAGTCCTCTTGTTCTTCTTCTTCTGAATCAGAGTCTTCAATTCCTTTTGACCCTGGGCTAGACTCATAATCAACTCCTGGAACTGGGCATTTTGGGCCTGAAGGGCCTTGATAGTTTGTCCCTCGGATGATTCAAGATTCATGATGCCTGCTGAAATAAACAGCGAAGAAGGTAAGTGACATGCAACAAGTGTACCTGTAATGCAATGATATGTATGATATCCATGCAATGTTTTCAAGGACCTCGCGGGGTAAACAAGAAATTTGTTAAAATTTGAAATCGGTAGCTTGATTGAAGGCACTGCATATTGTTGAGAGTCCTTCTTCAAGGGTCAAAGGCTCACCATATCCAGTGGGTCATAGCCTCTGACAACCTTGGCTAGAGGAAAATAAATCCTCTTTGCCCCTTGCTAAATGTTTATTCATCATGACCTGCATCACAAACCCTTGGGATCCTTGAAATGGATTAGTCCTTATGCAGGATGTATGCGATGGTATGATGGTATGCTATGCATGGAGTAGGTAAACCCTGTTATGAGTCCAGATTAAGGACTGTAAATAAAACCTGCAAGAAACTCAAGTGTCAGATGACAAGCATGCAAATAGTCAAGTTGGAAGGCACACAAGTCACACAAGAGAGCCCTTAGAGTTTAGGCCAGCATGGGGTCCGGGGTACTACCCTCTTGAAGTTGGTGGGCTTAAAACCTGTCCTATCAGAAGTAACCGGGTTCTAAGGGTCCCAATATCATTGGATTGCTTTCATTGTTCATCGTTTCGATTTAGCCACTGAACTGGCGACCGAAATATTCCAAGAAAACAACCCTCAATTGAGTGTAGTATCGAGTATCAACCAACCTCGGACTGCACCAAAGTCAGTTATCTCACTACCCTAAAGAGGCCAAGATAGTTTAATTAAGGTTCCTAAGGTCTGTTGATGCTTCACGACACCACGCGGAGGCCCCGTACTCTCCTTGACTGAACTCAAGGGTTACCGGTACACACCAAAGTGCCACATCAACATAGCAGACTGTTTCAACCATGTCGGTATACCCCGCACAGTTCCCTCACAGCCTTATTGCTACTTTCTAAGAAGGTATCCCCCAGATCCGGGTTAGGATCTATAGAACTCCCAAGACAGTCCCACAATTTAAAGCAAGCAAATCAATACAATTGAAAACACAGTTATGAGCTAATCCTAAGGTACACCTCACTTTATAAAGTATCCCCAGCAGAGTCTCCAGTTCTGTGATCGGTGGATCTGGAACTGACTGTTTAATGCTGGTTCGCGAAATGTCACGGAAGCAAGAGTCGCCACCGTCTTTTATTTTCTCCAACATGGACAGGACAAAAGCACAGAAAAATTCCTTAAAGAGATTGCTCTCGGTTCGGGAGGTAGATTATAGAAAGGGAAGGTGTTAGCACCCTTTTTATCCATGGTTATCCATGGGCTCTTAGATACTTGCTCAATGTGTTTTCAAAAATGGTTTGTTTGCTTTTCAACTGTGGGTTTTAAAAAAGTTTCTTTGAAAATTTCAGTTCGACTTTTGTATCGGTCCTCAAGAGTGTTTGAAAAGTTGCTTTCGAAAGCTTTTTGAAAAGGTGTCTGTGTGAAAAGTATTTTTTGATTTGTTTTGAAATTAGAGCAAGTATCTAGAGTCGTCTACCTACCCTAAGGAATTCGTCTGTGTAAATGTCCTTTAAAGTAGTTCCATCCCACCATTGAGAGGTAGGTAGCACCACCGTTGGAGGTGTTCGGGTCAATTCGAAGGTCGGGACATGGTGATCACCAGAGCAATAGGAAGATACCTTAGAAGCTACCCTCATGCCAGGTTCCCAGATCATGAGGACTTACTAAAACATCCTCTACTCGACGATCACCTTTCAAGAGGCAAGGCAACAGTGAGGCGTACCCTAGGGGTGGTGTGTGATTTGTGTGTCGTTTTCAGATATTTTTGTCTTGTTCATGTAATGGTGATCTATGCGTTGCTTTTATTTTGACATTCATTCTTGCATGCAATTTATTAATAGTTAAAAAGATGCGGAAAATTAAAGTTCCTAAACTATTACAAAGGCGCGGGTCCACATCGCCAAATTAAATCCAAGACCCGATTTGACAAAAATAAAGTAAAGTGCGAGAAATATAAAATGTCTAATTTACACTGCTTTGGGAGAATTACATTAATACTTAAAAGAAGGAATAAGAATAAAATGCGCGACTTGGAATTACGATCTAATGCGAGGGCGTTGGACCCTTTTAAGGAAATTAAATTATAATTGTGAAATTAATTAAATTAAAATGAAAAGAAATTATTTTTTAGTTTTTTTTTTGTATTTATGGATTTTTATGAGAAAATTGAAAAAAATTAATTAATTAACCCTAATTCTAACTATTTTTATTTATTAAAAAAAAATATTAAAATTGAACCTAAAATTAAACCTAATTAATTAATGCAATTTTATTTACAAGAAAATAATTAATAATTAATAATGATAAAAGAAAAGAAAAAGATAAAAGTAATTAAAACCTAATTCTACAAATTTTAAATTTATTAAGAAAATATTAAAGTTAATCCTAGAATAAAAACTAATTAATTAATAAGACCTTTTTTACAAAAAATAACATTAAATGAAATATATTTTAATTTTTATGACTTTCTGATTTTTATTATTATTTTTATATTATGAAAATAGTGAGTTAAAGAATTAAATTAAAACTAATTAAAACAAATAAAAATAGAAAGAAAAAAATAATGAAAGAATGAAAGAAGACAAACCAAGGGGGTGTTGACCCCAAACTGGAGGTTTTGTCCCAGCAATTTAGGCCCAATGTTTATGGCCTTGTTTGACTTTATTGGCTTGCATATGACACGTCTGACTCATGCCCATGGTGCTCTTCAAACATTGGCCTTTGGATTGCCCTTAGTGGCCATGTGGCGTGCCTGGATTGTGAGCTTATGGTGGACGCTGAGGCTTGAACTGCATAGGATTAAATTTAAACAAAATATATGAAGAATATGGGGGGACCTGGGAATCGAACCCAGGTCCCAGTGGTTATAGGACAGCACATCAACCATCTGCGTTAGGCGTTGGCTTTGTAATATTAGTGGAAAGAAATAATTATAAGAGAAAAAAGGTTAGTGGCCTGAATAAATAAAAAAGCACGCTAATCTTTGAATGGCCCTTTCACATCTTGACACCTAAGCGTCTTCCTCCTCCATTCTGCATTTTACCTGAAAAAAGAAACAAGATTGCGGGGGTTTTAAACCCCCACTATATGGCGCAAGGAAAAATAGCGAATAGGCCGTCTTGGATCAGAAATTGGGTGCGATAGGATGGTTAGGTTCGTATGAAGTTTCTCGTTCCAATGGTACCAGCCTTGTGTATCAATTTTTCCATAACAAAGAAGCCCTAAATTTGAACCTCTGCAACCCTAAAACGCTCCAATGGTGATTTCGCATGTGGGTGAGGAAAACTCAATTAAACAATAGGGTTAGCTTCAGAATGATAAGAATAATACAAAACAAGCATTAGAACTTAAAATCATGGCATGAATGATGAGATACGATTATGCAAAAAAGATTATACAGTCTGACTTCTAGTTACCAATTCTGGATGCTATGGACGTGGAAAAGTGTTCAGTTAGTTTCAGTAATGTCTTGGCAAGCTAATGGGATCAATCTTTTCCTCTGAATCGTCCTCCAAGGCAATTTTCAGTTTTGGATTTTTTGATAAAATTGCAAGCTTGGTTCTTGAGATGGGGCGCAGCATTCAGGTTCCTGGGATTAGGGTTAGGTTTGTACTTGTATAAGGAATGAATTCAGTCCATAATCCAAGCCCATAGCCTTGTCTTTAATGGTTTTCAAGATTTGATTTTTATGAATCTTTTTCAATATTTTTTCATGAAGAATCATGCCAATTTGCACCAATTCTTTCCTCTTTTGATATGCACGAAATCCTTAGGCCTTGATGAGAGTTTATTCTGCACAAAAAGATTTGAAAACCTTGTTTTAGTATTTTTGCATATTTTATTTAATTTAAATGAATTAATTGCAATTAAAAATTCAAATAAATAAATAAAAATGATGAATAAATCCCCTTTGGGCCAAATGGTCGTGCACATGCTTTGGATGATGAATCTTGGAAGAAAATGTGGCCCATTAGCAATTTTAAGGCTTTTGAAGCAAAGTTGACTTTTCAAAATACCCAAAAATTTCCCAACTTCCACAAGGCATATCTTGCTCAATTTTTAAGCTTTGCTCATGTTCTTAGACATTTTGGAAAGGTACTGAAGTCCTCTAACCAATGCCTTTGGTCCCATGTCATTTTGATTTACCAATCTCAAGTTATGGCCTTTGACTTAAAGTCCCTTTTTGTTGACTTTTGAAAATGACCTATAATGTTGAAATTGATAATTTTTTGTGAGAGCATTTCTTGGACTTGAAGTGTGAAGAGGAGTTTTAGGAAATGTCTTTCTCTTCAAAATGAGCTTTGGATGGAATTTTTCTGATAATCCATGTGGAGGTTATGCCTTGGTCAAGTTACAGTTGACTTTTTTCAACTGTCCAAATATGGAAACTTTTGCATCTTGAGACTTTTTGAGCCAAGCTTTGAGAATCATGATCAAGCATTGATCAAATGATGTTTATGGCTTCAAAATGAGATGTTGACCAAAAATTTGAACTTTTGACTGTCAAATGACCATTTTGCCCCTACAGTTGACTGTAGTGCAATTAGGGTTTTTGACTGTGCAATTTTGTGCTGTAAGTCTTGAAACTTGGTATGATGATGGTTGACCATGTTTGTAGGCATGTGGGACTTGATTGGACCCTTGGAAACTTCATTTTCTTTGTCAGAACCAAAACCCTAGTTTTTGACTGTTAGGAGGCCCTTGAACTGTGCAACCCTTGGGGAGATTTTGAAGCATGCTCTTGGAAAATCTTGAAGAATATGGGAGGGAAAATTTTGGGGTACAACACATATGATAATGAAGTATAATCCAATTATGATTAAAATTAAGAGGGAAAATTTTGGGGTGCAACACTTATCTCTTGGCAAACAGTCGACATTAACGTAACAAGACCTTACGACAGTAAAAATCTATCGATCCTACTCTTCATCTTTGCCCCACTCTTGCACTAAGAAAACTTCCTGCACTCTATTGGAATGTCTACGAAATCCATGATACCAATAAATTCATTAAACTCCAATGTCTCTTGTTATCTATGATACAAGCCACGCCACACTCGTTTTGTAGAATTCTTGATTGCATTGAAATCACCACCTATACATCATTCTCCTAGTACCCAACTTATTCTTAAAGATAACAATTCTTCCTACAATCTTATTTTCAAGCTGATATTGCAAGAAGAATAAACGTTGACAAAATAACATAACACACCCTTGTATATAGCGCTTATGCCCAAAAAACCTTCCCCTGAAAAAATGAATGTTGGCTCCAAAGCCACCTTGTTCCATAGAATGATGAGACCACCAGACAACCCATGTGAACTTTTTGAAGACCATCCTACATCCCCAACCCTCCAAAATTACTTTTCTAGATTCTTTGTCATTTTCGGTATCTTTGATTCTTGTATGAAAGAAATGTCCATTGATCCCTTTCTTAAGCATTCTTGAACTCTCCTCCTTTTTAGAGAATTCCCCCACCTCTTATATTGTATGAGAGTATATTCATTGTTCACTATTAAAATTATTCTCCCTTGAAATTTCCTTCCTTCTCTATCCCTAACATCCATGACTCTTATTTCTTCCGCATATACATCATCCTCTTCATCCCCCACGACCCTTAAAGCAACAATGTCGTTCCACACCTTACTTGCCACATCTCTTTCTTCTGTTTTCCAAAACCTTTTATTCCCCTGAGCTATATCAGAATCATGAGTAGACTCGATTGATGTAGCTACCTTTGGAACACCTTTAGAACCCCGTTTGGCTACGTGATTTGATGTTGACATAATTCCTTCACTTGACGCCTCAACATGCAATGGTGATATTGTAATTTAATTCACCGAATTTAGGGTTTTCTTCGAACTAGTGGAGAGAGAAATTAGCTTCTCCCCAGAATCACCTTTGAGGGATGATTTTCCACCTACCTGGACTTTTTTTTTACTTTTAGATTTATTACCAAACAATTTGCAATTCTGGCCCAACCAAAGACTACCCTTCATGGGCCTTTTAGCCCTACACTCCATTTTCCTAAAAGCCTTTCTCTTATTTTTTGACTTTTTTAACCTTCATATCCTACATAACGTTTTTGGACACCTCAACCGTACTAGACTCTACCTCTTCATTTACACTGGACGCACGTGTCTCAATTCCACCAGTCTGTTTCTCCAAACTACTTTACATGCTTGTCAAAGTTACTTGATTGGACTTTATTGATCTTTCCCATGAAAAGGACTTTTGCATTGCCGTCTCTATCTTTGTTTTGTATCCTTCATTGTAAACAACATGCCATTTCATATGTTCTTCACCATCTTTTGACGCCTTACCAGTTTCCAACACATCCATATTCATTGCCTCCTCTATCAATTAATCCTCCCTATCATCCACAAATCTCCCCTAAGACGACAAGTCATCATCTGAGGAACCAGTTTCCTCAACACTCTGAGATTTGGACTTCATTTTACGTTTCGAAAAAACAATCCTCAAGGGACCTTGAGAATCCTCCACGATCTTAACCGAAAAGGCTTCCCCATTCACACTAATATTAAAAGTTTCTTTCAATACAATATTATATTTGGTGCTGACTAGAATTCTTGCTATGTCGAACTTCTCATGATGGAGTGTTTCTTCGTCTGAACATAAGTATATTCCCACCAGAAAAGTAAAGAACTGGAAAAATTCTGGACACCACACATGACATGGAATACTGTAACACCGGAGCCACGTAACTCTCTCATTATCCACATCGTTGGACCTCCATCTCCTAATCTCTTTGAACCATTGACTCAACAACTCCTTGGCCTCCACAACTAGATATTATAGTTCCCCCTCTACCTTTTCTTCTAAAAGACAAAAAAATTCTCCAATTGGTGTCACTTTTATCGAGAAATATCCTTCCAAATTAAAGGATTCTTGAAGGTTATACGTCATCCTTGGATTTTCTATGATACTGATGTAAGCTTTTTCGAATCTAGCCGAATGTTCAGTATCCCTACCGATCTCCATATGGGTGAAACGAGGCTTCTTCCCATTATCAGCCACTACCTAGGCAACAGTGCGTTTCGAATCTGACCTTATACTAGTTCCCTGTACTCTGAGCCTTCCACTTCTAATCTACGTAGCCCAAAATTTTATCCAATCTCTGGGCTTCATTTCAATGATATTTCTTGTTACCCCTATTCTCCATACCCCTGGAAAATCTTGGTGTATTTGCATGAAGTTTCCTACCACCTAAGAAGATATTGTCCAACTTTACCCCAAAACTTTTTGCATCATGCACTTCAAAAAACCTAACAAAACCATATCGTTTACCTCTCACATCCAGCTTTGGTGGAATTACCATTTCATCCACCCTTCCATAATTTGAAAAGACTTCAAAGAGTTCCTTAGCCCCATATTCAAGAGGAAACTGCGTAATGAAAAAAGAGCAATGTTTCTTATCGTCATCCACCCTCTTCCAAGCTTGTTTACTACGCCATGAATCCGATTTTAGTTTCACATTCCTAGGTCTCGATTTGACCCTCGTCCATTCCATTACATATGTAACTTTGAAAAAAAGTTTAAAGTCCCGAGAGAAAAACTAGAGAGAAGGGAGACCTCCTCTCTCTAAAAAATGTTGTATTTATTAAATTATTTTAAAGGTGAGTGAACTAACTCAATGCAACTAATGTGTAAGATTTGAGGTACATGAATATAAATGATTGATTTATATTTTAATTTTTGATGATATAATTTATTATTATTTTTATATTAATTAATATAAATAAATTATTAATAATTATTAATCAATCATTTTTAAAAACTATTTTAATTAAAAAATTTAATTTATTAATTTTAATATTTTAGTATGGAAAGACATTATCGTATTATAGTAGTTCGCTTAAATTAATCTTGTTTTATAAACAAAAATTAATCTTATATGTTTATTTTAAGAGTCCGTTTGAGTGCGCAGGATATGATAAAAATATAATAAGATATAAAGTTAAATAATGATAGAATATGATATATACATGATAACACTTATCATATCATGTGTTTAGATCACACATGATATCAAATATATATATATATATATATATATATATATATATATATATATATATATATATATATATATATATATATATATATATATATATATATATATATATATATATATATATATATATATATATATATATATATATATATATATATATATATATATATATATATATATATATATATATATATATATATATATATATTTAATTTGATAAAAAAATTAATTTAATATTCATATTTTTAAGCTTTTAATAATTATTTTATTTTAAAATAAAATAAAATAATTATAGGCATTGCTGACAAGATTTGGGTTTTGTTAGTTATTTTGAGACATTTGTTGATGTATTTTTTTTGGGGCAGTTCTTCTAGTACATCTTATATTTGAAGGTTTACTCGGTGTTTAATATATTTTTAGTTTTTTTTTTAAATAATTATTTTATTTTTAAATATTCTAATTTATTAGATTTTAATATTATATAACCTTAAAAAATTATTCTTATGGTATTCATACATATTTTAAAAAAATTATTTATTAATATTTTTTAATTTAATATTTAATTAATCTTTATTTATCTTTTATCATATTTAATTTTTTATTTTAAATTATATTTTATATAGATAAATTCATAAATTATTTTTTTATTCTATCCTATTAAATTTTAATCCAGATCATATTCAGAATAACAATTTAAATTAGTGAAGCAGGATATGATAAATTTTAGGATTAATTTTTCATATTATATCGTATCATTAAATACTGAATTGAGATAGAATATATATATATATATATATATATATATATATATATATATATATATATATATATATATATATATATATATATATAAGTTTTAACTTGTCAGTTTGTCAGTTTAGTTTAAAAAAACTTCATTCAAATTTTTGGATTCATATTATTTAGATCCGGACTGTCTAATATTCAACGCTAACTTACCTTTAGAGAATTTAGTTTTCTAATGCTCAAAATTATATAAGGTATGTAGTTGTTAAATTAGTATAGTTTTTTAAAAAACTTTGTAACTCATCATCTTTAACTACGTTGTTGCCCACGGAAGTAGAAGTACGATTTCTTGAGATTTGTGATATTTCTTATCAAAAGAACTTGTTATAATGTAGAATCAAAATCGTTCTGCATCATTAGTGAGGGATCATGGATTGGTGTGTTGATCTTCCATGAGGAGACATGTGGTGGATTTATAAAGTTAACACTCTAATATTCAAGTCAGTATAAAATTTAATATGAGTGTATTAAAAATAGAGATCAGAAAAATATATATTGAATATCACGTGCGTTGACTTTTGTATATTAGGTTATTTGGATTGGATTTGTATTGGGTGGGCCTTGACTTTGGGTCTTTGACTAGTCTAGAATAGTTGCATCCAAGGTTTGTCGGGCAAAGATTAGTTAGGGGAGTCTTTGAAGTCGTAGTCGGGCTCTAAAAATGGTGTTTGGTCTTGGTGATAAGTGGAAAAGTCTTGGATCAATTGCAAAAGTAGTGGGGAACATGTACATTAAAATATTTTCCATCATTGAAAGATTTACTTGATTCTATTTGACGATTGGTTTGAGATGACTAGCTTAGGACATGACCTTTCCTATATTGCAATTAAGTTTATTTACGTTTCCTAGGAGAAATTCAGTCATAGATCTTACAACTTCCCACTCCAGGTGATTTGGTCTGTTGATTTCCTTCACCTGCATATAAGGGTTTTCGAGTAATGAAGGAAATTTTTGTAACCTTTGAAAGTCATTTTCTTTTTGTGACTGCATTTCCTTCTTCTTCTCCATGAGTATTTCTAATATTTATTGTTATCCTTTGAACAAAGATTCCATTCTCCCACTTGACCTTCGTCTTTTCCTTCAAATTTTTCTTATATCAGGTACCCTTCTTACCTTAAGTTATTCCACATCTTCAACACTTCCTTTATTGTAGCTAATATGAGAGACATCCCCCTAGGTTTGTATAGTAGCTGTGAGAGTGATAATTCTTCAATAATTAGGGTGAAAGTATCTTCTAGTC
>CATIWC010002676.1:0-90000 GCA_948472305.1 Vicia faba | reverse complement strand
CTACTTTTGTTAAACTCATTACCTAGATACTTTGAGCACTTTAGGGATGTCATTATTTATGGTAAGAAAGATACTATTACTTTGGGTGAAGTTTAAACGGCTGTGAGATTCAAAGAATTTTCAAACACAAGATTTAAGACTGACGTTAGTGGTGAAGGCTTGAGAGTGTCAAGAAAAGAAAGTGAGCGTATGGGGATGTCAAAATCAAAGAGGTTTGAAAATTCAGATTTAAAATACTTAATTTGTTAGAAAATAAGTCACTTCACGAGGATTGTCTTTGGAGGAAGAGCAATGATGATTTTGTTTCCGATTGTAGTGACCATATATAAGGAGTGATGGTGCATTAGTAGTGTCAAGTATGGAGACTAAGAGAGATGGTTCATGGAATCTAGATACTCTTATCACATGTGTCCAAAAAAGAATACCTTTAGACTTTAAAACACGGAGAAAGGTAGGGTAGTTCACCAATGTTTATGGTATTGGTACAATCAGATTCAAAATGTTTGATGATCGTGATTTTTCTTCATAACATGAGTTATGTTCCAGAGCTCAATAGAAATTGGTTATCCATAAGCATTTTTGATGATCAAGTCAATTTTCCAAGATTTGAATATGGGGTGTTGCATATTTCACATGGTGAAGTAATAATAACTCCAATGTTGTTGTTCATTCATCATCAGCTAGTGAAGACTTTTATAAAAGAACAAGATATATTATTTAAGGTTATGCATACTAAATGCCTAGATATTTTTTTCAGAGCACTTTATGAGTTTTGCAGAAGACAAGAGATAAAAATGCATTATATCGTTGTGTTATCATGAAGTTCTTAAGGTAAGGATGGTGCCAAAATAACTGTACATGTTTGACATGTATTCATTTACATGCATATACTTTCAATCACTTATGGAAGTTTGTAGTAGGAAGAAGTTAACCTAATCTATTTTGAAGGTCACTAAAATTTTGTTTATTGATCAAATCAAATCAATTAAACTTGACGGTAAAGTTATGGATTATATCTTCAATGGCTATCCAAGAGGTACGAAGAGTTATGAGCTATTTGAGTGGAACTTGGAGGATCAAAGTTCATCAATTTAATATTTTTTACTTTTGGTGAGTATCATATGGGGAATAATAGTAAAGACCTAGGGATTCAGTTTGAGGTGGATGATCCTACTATGAGTACTAATAGTAGTGAGACAATTATTACAAAGGCGTATTGATTATCTTTTGACTCGTGATAAGTAAGGAGAGAGATTGTACTATCTAAATGGGGTGATTATGTTGGCCTTGGGTATTATGCTTGAATGTTTTTGAAGGGTTGCAAACATAGAAACATGAACCTTCAGGGAGATATTGAAAGTAGGTGAAGTCAAAGATAGCTGAAGAACCATACTAGTGAGCTTGTAGACTACTAAACAAAAAAAAAGGTGGTTGAAAGCAATGGATACAAGTGATAAGACCAAGGTTCAACCGAGGTTTGGGCTTGATAAAAACTATTAAATAGATCTTGAATTGTTAGAGAGTCACAAGGTGGTTGATGGGTAAGTTGTCATCACCACGGTTTCAAGTCAAAGTGAAGATTGTTAAAGTTCCTTAAAACCTTAAGCGATGAAGAGAAAGAAAATATATTTTGAGATTGCAGAAACTATAAATCAGCTAGAAGTTGGAAGTGGTGGCGGCGGCACGACAATGGGTCTGGATTTGGAAACTTGCTCTATCGGAGCTCTGATCCAGTTGTCTAGGTTCACGTGTATTTGGCTTTGTTATTTTTTGGTTCGTTAATGGATTATGTTTTGGAATTGTTATGGATCTGTTGATTTTCTATCATTATAAATATATATATTTCTATCATGTTTGTCTTCAGAATCTTTAGAACTTAACAGCTAAAGACATAGGGAAAAGGTGACAATCATAATAAAGGAAAATTTAGAGAGGCAAGGGATGAGAAAAACCTTTAGGGATATCTAATAGGATTGAGAAACACTTCTAAACACTTATTAAAAAATAAGATTTATTCTTGTGAAATTGGATGTGACTATTTTCGTGTAACTCGTTTGTAATCTTTTGGTGGTATAGAGAATCAGAGAGTCACTCTCTTCTCTAAAGTAGATCGTTCGATTGAACTGAGTAATCATGTTATTGTGTTTCTTGTGTTTATTTTATTTTCTTCTTCTAAGTTAAATAGTTATTTTATTGCATAAAAATTTATTTTTACTGAATGTCATTTATTTTGGTTGTCATTGTTCCTTATCCACACATATCAAATTTCTTAGTATGATTAATCATTTCAATTTAACAACAATCAACTATTAAGTGTGTGTTTGGTTTAGCTTTTGAAATAGGCAAAAATAATTCTAGAGGTGTAAAATTGATTTTGAAATGATTTTGAAGTGTTTGATTCTTCTAAAATAGAATTGATTATGCTTCTAGAATTTATTTTTCTTCGAGATAAAATTGGTAGATGTAGTTTTTACATTGAAATTTCTTATTCAACTCACTTCTACATAAATTTATTCAAACATAAATCACTTTATCTTCAACTCACTTTTAGCTAGAATTAATTTTATAGAATTAATTCATTCAAAATCAATTCTTTTATCTTCAATATCTTCTCTCTAACTATATCATTCACACTTTTATCTCTACCTCTCTCTCTCTCTTTCTTTTTATCAATTGTTATTAATTCTATTAATTCTATTACACTTCCTTTTGGTGAAGTAGAAAAAAGAATGATATTTGGTGAAGTAGAAAAAAGAATGATAGGAGAGGGTCCATTGTCTTTGCTACTACACTAATTTGAGAGGATTATTTACAGCCTAAGAATCAAAATTAGGAAAATGTCTTACATTCTGTCAAAAGTGAACAATACTTATTATTTTACCTTTGGACTTGCTTGCCCCTGTTTGCAAATTTTTAACTTTGTATGTCAGGTTTGAGGGTACAATATTGTCCATGAATGAAACGACAAATCGTAACATTCTCCAAACAACCTTTTGTTAAAAAAGTGATACTCAATCCATATTTATTACAATTTCTTGCCAGAAAAGAATTCTAAAAAGAAGATGATTCAACGCTTTAATTGTGTCAGATTAACAGATTATGCATGTGTTCTTTGTTTCTTCTTTTCTGTTTTCTTTTATGTGTGAACTTATCACAACTTGAACAAATATATAGTCCAATTTCCAACCTTTATTTAGTGTGGGCTACCTTTTGTTGTAAAAAAGCCTATGTTGTTTCATTAATTCAATATATTTGAAAATTAAAAATGACAAAAATTGTATTTTCATAATTTACTGATTTAGAAAATAAATAAATAAATAAATAACTAAAAAACAAAAGAACATTGTATATAAATGGTATAAAATTGATGTTTTTTTTTTATAAATATTATTTGTTTCGGTCCGATCGCAAGCTCAAATAATCTACTATATTTTATAAAAGAAAATTCAAGTGTATTCAAGTATAAAAACTATTTGATCTTATTTTCTAATTTTATAGCCACTGAATTTCACACAGAAGAGAGGGTAGGGTAGGGGGTTTGAACTATGTGCACTATAATAAATAATATTTTTTATAATGAAATTTACATTTCGAACAATAAAAAAAATGCGGGTATAAATTCTGAAAGCATAATATTTTATTTTTTATTGAAAGTAAACAATTTTTTTTTCTGGGACGAAGGTTATAAGTGAGTATCATATTTTATTAAAAAAAAAAGTAAATCTAGTCACTCGGTTTTATTGGAAATCCGAGGTAATATAGCTACAAGGGATCTCGTTTCGAATCCCTGTGTTGTACCCTAAAATTTGCCCTCCCATTTTCTCAACATTTTCTCATCACAAGACCCTTGGAGCTCAAGATCCAGTTAGGGTTTCCTCTGCTCAAGACTTCTCCTTGCACTGTTGACCCAAATTAGGGTTTGTGTTTGCACAAAGATATTTTGACCTAAAATGTCTAATATGACTTTCATGCTTCATGTTGGACTCCCAAGTTTATCCATACCAAGTTTTAAGTCTTGATTCCAATTTTTGCCCAGTCAATTGGATAGTTGACCTAGAAATCAACTATATTGGGGAAAAAGTCAACTGTGGCCAATTGACAGTCAAGTCTCATGAAAATTGACCCACATCAACATTATGAACTCACATGGACCATTTGATCAAGTTTGGATCACAATTCCACAAGAAATTTGATCAGATCACCAAAAGGGTAAAATGGTCATTTTTAGGGTTTTGACTACACAAAGGCAATTTTTGACTGTTTGACCTAGCCAATGGAAAACCAAGCTCACGTATGGACTCAAGGACCCCATGGAATTGTCTTGACATACTCAACAAGTTCAAAAGATCCCAAATGCACAAGATTGACAGTTGAATTTCCCAGTCAATTGATCAATTTTGACTGTATACTGAAAAGTCAAACTTTGACTTTTTGGTCAAAATCAAGTGTCAAGATTTATTTTTCATCAAAACATGCCAAATCATGAAACTTGTTCATCAAGAAATCAAGAATTGCAAATTAGGGTTTGAAATGAAGATTTTTCATAACTTAGAATTTTTCTAAGTTATGAAAAACCCTAATTTTTTTCCTAACTTTGTCCCACTTTCTCACCAAGATGCATTTGGATTCAAGGAAAAGTCAAAACATGAAAGTTGTAGTACATTGCAAAATCTACAACTTTGATTCACAAAGTTTCCTCAAAAGAAGCTTGTAGCTCAAGTTACAATTTTTGGAACAAGGGTACCAAACCATTCTTAACTTAGAGAAATTTGACCTATTTTAGGCAGGATTTGTGCCTAACTTCAAGACCATTTTTCACATACTTCCACTTGGAATTTCAATTTGCATTTCAAAGATGGATTGTAGTACACATTCCAAACTTTCCAAAATGTCCAAGAACTCATCAAATAACCTCATGGTTAGGGATAATCGAATTTGGCAAGTTGGGAAAAATTCACTTTTGTCATGACCAATTTACATGTTCATACACTTGTGCCATTTTGAACTCAGCTTGCATTCCTTGATTACAGGTCCTATATCCTATTTGCACTCAATAATTTAATGCTAACTCATTGTGCCAAGGCCTTGTTTTATGTGTTTAAGCATTACATGGAAGTTTAATCCTTAAATAGAAAAAGCTAATTATCCATTTTAGAAAAGTGGAACTTTATGTCAAATGCAAATCTAAGCAAGTACAATGAAAATCCTTTTGGCACAAGTTTATGAATAAAACACACTGATCAAGGGGAGAGGTTGCAGCATAGATTGGGGGCATGCATCAGTCTAGAACACAACTTGAACTTTTGTTGCTTAAAGTGGAAGAAAGCTTGCATAACAGCTACCAACTCTCATTCCTGTAAACCAGAGCTTAAGCAAAGTTATCAAACACTTTCTAATCATCAAACCTAAGTTTAAACACGAGCCAACCATCTCCATTGCCTTCTCAAACACAGAAACACCATAGAACTGCCAAAACAGGGGACCTGCTGCAGATTGAGTTCCATAACTCATTCCATTCGTGCATTCTTGCTAAAAACACTTCAAACACATCCCACATCATCCCTTGAAACTGTCCCAAGCCTCAAACACGACCTGTAACATCCCTAGCTAACATCACCATTTTCATTTTTCTGTTTTTCAGTTGAAGTACCATAGCACGATTCTGTTGGTTTCCAAGCAAACTAAAGGTTGGAATAGCATCCTGAGACATCAAGGAAGCTATACAAATCATTACCTTGCCTTGTACTCATCTCCATTGTTGCACACGATTCCAACTGAACAGGTAAGTTCATGAACTTGTATCTCTCTATCCAAGCATTGTTAGGTTTAGATTTGTGAAGAAATTATGTCACATTCACAGCCCTGAACATGCCCATGTAATTAGTTTTCATTTATGCTATGTGTGCTATGAGAATTTGATGTCTGAACATGGAACAAAAACTAGGTCAGGAATTGGGGGAGAAGAAATTCTCTCTCATTTCTGAGAGTTAGATTGATTTTTTTATATGTCTAGAATCGTGGCTTCAAGCTCTACAGGTTTCATGTTGCAAGATTTGGCAAAAGATCAAGGAATCTGGAGATAGAAAACGCGTGTTGTTGTTGTTCATACATGTCCTGAGGTTGAAGACAAAGTCTTCATGGGCTGGGCCTGTTTCATTTTCCTATTTGCACCCTTTTGTTACTTTTGAACCCCCTTAGTCCATTATGCTTATTTTGATCATTTTTTGACTTTTGCTTTTTATTTGACTTATTTATTTTTCCACATAATATTAAAAATATAAAAAATATTTTTCACACCATTTTTATATTTATTAGGCATTTATTTATTTAAATTAATGTTTGTACATAAATAATACATAATATCTTTTATTTAAAAAAATACTAAACTTAATACCAATACATTTTATTTTCTGATTTTTATTTCATTTTATCTTTTGAAAATATTTTATGAAAATATACTTTTTTTTTAAATATTAAATATTTTATTTTATACATATTTAATATATTTATCATATAATATAAATATTTACATATTTATTAGGATATTTAGGATAAAAATACCAAATATATATATATATATATATATATATATATATATATATATATATATATATATATATATATATATATATATATATATATATATATATATATATATATATATATATATATATATATATTTATTTTATTAATATTTAACATTAAAAATACCTTTTTGACAAATATACTTCTCTTTTATTTATTTTTTGCATATAATTAGTAAATAATGTATATAATATATAATAAATAATTAATACCTTTTTATTTAGTAAAATTAGGGTTTTTGCCCTAAACATGAAAATATTCAAAAATTAAATTTCTTTTTAGTATTTTATTTTATTTGTGAATAAAATATACACTTACACAAAAAGATACTTTCACATACACATTGCTTTATTCTTACATATCTTCACATTTATATTTGCGCAATTCAATTTGGTTGTAAATATTGGGTACTATCCTCCTATGCAATCTCATCCCCATTTGAACAATTTGTACCCCCATTCCCATGATCATTATGTAATAACTTAGAACTTTGTTTTTTGCACTTTAAAGTTTTCTAAATATGCCATGTTAGAATTAGGGTTTTGTATGCGAATCAAAAACAACAAAAATAGTTTGACCTAAATTCAAGATAAACAAGCATGAAAATGGACAACACCAATCACACTTGCACCCCTAGGGTATTCCACTTGTTACCTTCAATAATAGGCCATATTGCATGTTAGGTCTCTTTGGGAAAAACAAAAAACAATTCAAATGATCATAGTCCCTCGATGACGCTTTCAAAAGTTGCCTAAAAAATGATCAAGTCCCTTAAAGAAAACATTGCCCAAAGATACTTGGCACCATTGCAATTATGGTCTAAACGATGACCCGCGCCCGTCCCTTTCACATCCTAACGCAAGGTTGTTCACCAAATACAATGGTGAAACAACACTGTTAAAAGGGTTAAAAACATAAGAAAGATCTTTGAGTAAAATAGGGTAGACAGCTCTTAGTTACTTGATCAAAATCTTGCAAAACATCCTTGCTATTTTTCAAAACACACTCCACAACACAATTTCAAAACAACTTTCAAAATATTGAAAATCTTTCAAAAAGACATACACCTTTGTATACATTCAAACAAGAATCATTACAAAGGTTGCCTAGACAAGGCATCTTTTTCAAAACATTTTCAAAAACCACACACACAAAGCACCATTTCAAACAATTGAAAATCAAAGGCAAGTGATCTAAGCAAGTAACTAAGAGCCCATGGATAACCATGGATAGAAAGGGTGCTAATACCTTCCCTTTCTATAATCTACTCCCGGAACCCAAGAAAACATCTCAAAGGTTTTTGTTGTGCTTTTTAACCTTTCCTTAGGATAAAATAAAAAGTCGGTGGCGACTCTTGCTTAACCGAAACATTTGCGAAAACAAACGCAAAACCTCAAGTCAGTTCTCCCACCGTATCACAGAACTGGCGACTCTGCTGGGGAGTTCATTAAAGTGGAGTAACCTTAGGGCTTAGATCATCTTTGTTTTCAATTGTTTGCCTTGTGTGCTTTTATATTTATGGGCTTTGCATCGGAGTTTCATAGATCCTAACCCGGATCTGGGGAATACCCTTTTTTAAGTAGCATAATCTGTGAGGGACCTGTCCGGCGTAGACCGACATGGGTGAAGCAGTGTCTACATTGGTGTGGCACCTTGGTCTGTACCGATATCCCTTGTGTTGCAACAACGAGAATATGGGTCTTCTAAGGAGTCATTAAACACCAACCGACCTTAGAACCTTAAATTGACCAAACTTGGCCATAGAACAGTAGCAGTATGCTACACTCATTGAGGCTAAACTCTCGCGATGGTTCTGGCCGCAAGAAAAGATTGCGATGCTGGAGTTATGACCGATTGAGGGTAGTCAATGATTTGAGATCCTCTAGAACCCAGTTACTTTTGATAGGACAGGTTTTAACCAACGAAACTAAAAGAGGGTAATACCTAAACTTCATACTGGCCTGAAACCTAAGGGTTGTCTTGTGTGACTTGTGTGCCTTATCATGCTTGCCTGTGTGAATACTTGTGGTGTGCTTCATCATAGCATCATGCCATCATACCATTGCATGCATCCTGTATAAGGACTAACCCATTTCAAAGACAAAAAAGTTTCATCTTTGCTCTGTTTTGTAGGACATCATGATGCCCGTGCATAGGAATACTATCCGGCTCAGCTTTGTTCAACCACCAACTTTGCTCAAAGATTTGGTTGGTAGGATTCCAAACACTACTTCCTTCATCAAAAGGCATGGTTCTCTTCTTGGCTTGATCACTGCAAAGTGGGACCAACAACTGATAAGTGTCCTGACCCAGTTTTATGACCCCCTGTATCATTGCTTTACCTTTCAAGACTTCCAGCTGGTCCCTACCCTGGAAGAATTCTCTGATTTGCTTGGTATCCCTGTTTTGGAGCAAACTCCATTCACTGGTTGGGAAAAGACTCCTAGGCCTGAAGAGGTTTCTGCAGTCCTCCCCTTGACCAAAGAAGAGGTATTGGCTAACTGGGAAACTAGAAGTGGAGTTAAGGGCTTTTTGGTCAAATTTCTGGTTGGCAAAGCTAATGATTTCTGGAATGACTTAGACTTCAAGGTGTACGAAGACATTCTGGATCTTTTAATCTATGGTCTGGTATTGTTTCCCAATCCTGACACCTTTATCAGTATCTA
Organism: Vicia faba; assembly: GCA_948472305.1. Lineage (NCBI taxonomy): Eukaryota > Viridiplantae > Streptophyta > Magnoliopsida > Fabales > Fabaceae > Vicia > Vicia faba. The sequence goes on along the minus strand of CATIWC010002676.1, from coordinate 80,749 downwards.
TGCCATAAGGATCTTCATGTCTCGGAATCCTGTACCCACTCTTTTGGGTGATATCCTGCAACAACTCTATGCTCGTACTGCCCGAAGACGGGGAACTCCATGGTGTTGTGCTCCTTTGTTAGTGAGGTGGTTTATTTCTCACCTTCCTAAGTTCGTGCTGAAGAATGAAGAAGGAAAGGGTTGGGCTCATAGGTTAATGTCTCTCACTGATAATGACATCACTTGGACTCTCAGAGGTTTGGAGGAGGTAGCTGTTATTGATCGTTGCGGAGAATACCCTAATGTTCCATTGATTGGTATCCAAGGAGGAATCTCTTATAATCCATGTTTAGCTCTCCGCCAGTTTGGAAGAGCCAGAAGAGTAGGGCCTCGTGAGATGTTGGTTCCTCATTTCCATTTTGAATTTCAGGTAGACAGTGACAAACTACGCCATGGATTCATTAAGGCTTGGGACAGAATTCACAAAGCTGACCCACATGAGTTGGGACCAAAGACTTCTCTACCAATGGAACCCTATTGCAGATGGGTCCGCATCCGTGCTCAGAAGTTAGGTATGCCGTACGAAGCTGTCAGACCTATCATTCTTGAATCTCCTGATGAAGATGGGGTTCCTCCAACTGTCCTCCCTCCTCAGATACCCACTGATTTTAACACACTGAAGAGATCTTGGGCGCATCTAAAGGAAGAATGGGATTTTTATCGGGAAAAGTTCAACAAACAGGAACGGAAGATCCAGAGGCTGACCAAGAAATTGGAGGAGGAGAGGGTCCTGAATGACTATATCTATACTGAGAAGAGGAGGCCATGGGAGCACTAATGGGCTTTGAATACTTCCTTTTACAGCTTTTATTTCCTTTTCAGTATTTTTCATTCCTGTAATGCCTAAGGGCAAGTTGTTGAACAATTTAAAATTTGAATCTAATGAGGTGTGTTTCCCTTTTGTCTACAAAGTTGAATCTCGTTTGTCTTTGAAAACATAAAACATACGCATCTCATTGCACCATATGCATAGCAGGTACCCTTTTTCCACAGGTTGCTTAATCTTCTTCGCTGTTTATTTGAACAGTCATCATGAATCCAGAATCATCCAGTGAGCAAGCAATCAAGGCCCTCCAGGCCCAGAGTGCCCAGTTTCAAGAGATGGTCATGATCCTGGCCCAAGGTCAACAAGAGTTGAAGGCTCTGCTCTTAAAGAAGAAGAAGAAGAAGAGGACTGCGTTATTCAATACTAGACGCAGGTTTGGGAACACACTCCATAACGAGGCTGATCCAACTACTTCCTCTGCAGAGAAAGACAGTCCCCAAGGGGGAGGGGCTCCTAGTCCTGCAGTCTCTGACAACGAGACGGATTACAATGACGAACAATACCCTCCCGCTGCTGACAGATACAAGCAATTAGAGGACCGCTTGAGTGCCATGGAGATTCAAAATGTGCCGGGGCTGGATTTCGGAGATTTAGGGTTATCTTCCGGGGTGGTAATCCCACACAAGTTCAAGGCGTCTGCCTTTGCCAAATATGACGGGGCTTCCTGTCCAAAGCTGCATCTCAGGTCGTACGTAAGGAAGATCCAACCTTTCACGGCAGACAAAAATCTTTGGATCCACTTCTTCCAAGATAGCCTTTCGGGGTCACAGCTTGAGTGGTTCTATCAGCTAGATGGAACCAGTATCCGACATTGGGAAGATTTGGCTACCACATTTTATAGACAATATCAATACAATTCTGACCTCGCTCCTACGCGTACCCAACTTCAGGGTATGTCATTAGGAACGGGCGAAGGATTCAAAGAATATGCGCAAAAATGGAGAGATTTGGCTGGCAGGGTGCAGCCTCCATTGACTGATCGTGAGCTGGTTGACATGTTTCTAGGGACCTTGTCTGGTCCATTCTTCAATCATCTGGTTGGTAATTCCTCCGCTGGGTTTACGGATTTGATCCTGACGGGTGAAAGGATAGAAGCTGGCATCAGGTCAGGAAAGATACAGAAGGGTGCTTCCGCAAGTACTGAGAAGAAACCTTTCAAGAAGGAGGCTAGTGCCGTCTATGGTCCTAGAAGACAAGTTAAGCCCAAACACCGCCAAGCCGTCAATGCCTTGGTAATTTCAAAACCTGTTGCTGCTCCTCAGCAGTACAATCAACAAAGGGGTGAGAGGCCCAAAAGGCAGTATACTCGGTTGAGTATGACCTTGTCACAAATCTTACCGCAACTGTTATCAACCAACTTGGTGACCATCAAAGAGGCTCCAAAGGTCGTGAATACTGCATCTCCTAAGTATAACCCAAATGCCCGTTGTGCTTATCATTCTGATAGCCCCGGGCATACTACTGATGATTGCTGGGCCCTGAGAAATAAGGTTCAAGACCTTATCGATGCGAAGGAAATTCAGTTTGAGGCGCCTGAGAGGCCAAATGTTATAACTGCTCCTATGCCCCAGCAAAGAGTAAATTCCGTCGAGGAAGATTTGTATGCTGTTTCAGTGAATGATGTTGCTACCCCTCTATTGACTGTTAAGAGGAACCTACTGCTGGCCGGTTTATTTCCGGGTTGTAGCAAGGGTTGCCTCCTGTGTGCTGTTATCCCTACCGGTTGTCCGTTGCTGAAATCAGGCATCCAAAGCCTGATGGATAGCAAAGAAATTATGTTCAAGAAAACTGTTGTTCCGTTTGTTTCCGCTGAAGAAGTATCTGTCGTCACAATTTTCAACAATCCTACCAAGGCTCTCCCGAGGAAGCCAGTCCAAATTATGTCTGTTGCACCCATTACCATTACTGTTCCGGGGCCCTTCCCCTATGAATCTAACAAGGCTGTCCCATGGCACTATGGGGCAGACGTGTATGTGCTTGGAGTGAAGCAGGAGTTCGACACCGGTACCAGTATCAGTAACATCACTGGTCCCGCCAAGATTACTCGCAGTGGCAGGCTCTTCTCGCCTGACATTGCACCACCAGTTATCCGAAAACCTCTTATCATCACACCTGCAAGTGTGCATGTTTCAAATCAAGTTCCTGTGTCTACTACTGCCGCCGAGTCCTCTGATGCTTGGGGCAAAGAAGTTGCTACCGATTTGCCTGCCCGGACGGAGGCCCCAAAAAAGACCGTTGTTGAAGCCTCCCAGCAAGAGATGGAGGAAATCCTTAAAATCATTAAAAAGAGTGACTTCAATGTCGTTGAACAGCTGGGGCATACCCCCTCCAAAATCTCTATGCTATCATTGTTGTTGTGCTCAGAGGCCCACGCCAAGGCCCTGATTTCATTTCTGAAAACGGCCCATGTGCCGCAAGAGACATCTGCAGATTAATTCACTGACTGTGTGGCTAATTTGACAGCTGACAATGGTTTGGGGTTCTCGGATGCTGACCTTACCGCCAAAGGAAAAAACCACAATGATGCCCTGCACGTCTCTACAGAATGCAGGGGCACTACTCTCGCACACGTGTTGGTGGACACCGGTTCTTCCCTGAATGTATTGCCCAAGAAGGCCTTAGATCGGTTGGATTGTGAGGGCCTGGATTTGAAACCTAGTAACATCATTGTTAGAGCCTTCGACGGTTCTAAGAGGATGGTGCATGGTGAGGTAGACATTCATATCTGTGTGGGTTCCCAAGTCTTTTACTCAACGTTCTACGTAATGGATATTCGTCCATCTTATTCCTGCTTGTTGGGTCGACCCTGGATTCACAAGGCTGGGGCGGTAACATCCACTCTACACCAAAAGCTCAAATACCCTGTCAAAGGGAAGATTGTTACTGTGCAGGGTGAGGAAGAATACATGGTAAGTCATCTGAATTCATTCCGGTATATCGAGATGGACGGGGAGTTTATTGAAACTCCCTTTCAACATTTTGAAGAGGTACCTCCAACATTGGCGTCATCTGAGACAGTGGTTGAAGAAGACTTTCCTTTGAAGATGGCATCCTTGAAGGATGCCCGGGCTGTAATCGAGAAAGGCAAGTGTGCAAACTGGGGTCAGCTTCCTGACTTCACTCAAAAGACCGACAAGTTTGGGATGGGCTTCACTGCAGAGGCTCAGAGGGTTGTTTGCAAGGAAAGGATCAGAAAGCCTCCGGTGTTCATCACCAACCCAAGAGTGGATGCTATCGAGGAGGACGTAGAGGAAGCAGAATTTGACAGTTGGATCTATCCAACAACCAACAACGGACCAAGAAACTGGACGGCAAAAGATTTTACACCTATTACATTTGTCACGCTGTAATTAACTCTTTTGATTTTCAATTTGTAACAAACAATATGTTGAAACTTTTATTGGCTCGGTGTCCTACCCGGGGCACCGTAGCTCCATTTGTGAGGGCTTTTTGTATGACATTTCCATATATCATTAATCAAAACATTGGACGTTTGTTGCATTTCAAATCTTGTGCTATTTTTCTTTCTGTGTTATATATTGCAAAACAGCTATATTTACACACACTCACTTATACAGGTTCCAATCCACTCTGGATCTCACTGGTAACAGCTCTGCTACTGTCAGTTATGACTTCGAAAATCCGATCAACTTGGCCGAAGACGAAGGTGAAGATGATTGCGAAGTGCCTGGTGAACTCGCAAGACTGCTACTCCAGGAAGAGAGGGCCATTCAGCCGCATGAAGAGCCGGTGGAAACAGTGAACCTGGGTACTGAGGCAGATAGAAAAGAAGTCAAGATTGGTGCCAATCTAGAGCTCAGCGTGAAGTAACGATTGATCCAGATGCTACATGATTACATGGAGATCTTTGCTTGGTCTTACGAAGACATGCCTGGTTTGGATGCCGACATTGTGGTTCATCACCTGCCTACCAAGGAAGACTGCCCTCCGGTAAAGCAAAAGGTCCGCCGTATGCGTCCAGAGATGTCCGAAAAGATCAAAGCTAAGGTTATGAAGCAATTCGATGCCGGGTTTCTAGCAGTGACTTCTTACCCTCAGTGGGTTGCCAACGTGGTGCCAGTGCCGAAGAAGGATGGTAAGGTCAGAATGTGTGTCGATTACAGGGATCTAAACAGGGCAAGCCCCAAGGATGACTTCCCCCAACCTCACATCGACGTTCTTGTTGACAATACTGCTCAACACAAGGTGTTCTCCTTCATGGATGGTTTTTCAGGGTATAATCAGATCAAGATGGCTCCTGAAGATATGGAAAAGACTACCTTTGTCACTCAGTGGGGCACCTTCTGCTACAAGGTCATGCCATTCGGGTTGAAAAATGCTGGGGCAACCTACCAACGTGCCATGGTTGCTTTATTTCATGACATGATCCACCATGAGATTGAAGTGTACGTCGATGATATGATTGCAAGGTCCCAAATTGAGGAGGAACACCTTAACCATCTGCGGAAGCTGTTTGACCGACTGAAATTGTACAAGCTGAGGTTGAACCCAAACAAGTGCACCTTTGGGGTGAGGTCTGGAAAATTGCTAGGTTTCATTGTAAGCGATAAAGGTATTCAAGTAGACCCTGCCAAGGTAAAGGCCATACAAGAGATGCCGACTCCCAAGACAGAGAAAGAAGTCAGAGGCTTTCTGGGACGACTGAATTACATTGCCCGATTCATCTCACATCTAACTGCTACCTGTGAGCCAATCTTCAAATTGCTGAAGAAAGATCAAGTAGTACGTTGGAACGATGAATGTCAGGCCTCTTTCAAAAAGATAAAGGAATATCTCCAAGAACCACCCATTCTTATGCCTCCGGTTGAAGGGAGACCTCTAATACTATACTTGACAGTACTTGACAACTCAATGGGGTGTGTGTTGGGGCAGCATGACGAGTCTGGCCGAAAAGAGCACGCTATTTATTACCTGAGCAAAAAGTTTACCGACTGTGAGTCTCGGTACTCACTGCTCGAGAAAACTTGCTGCGCTCTGGTATGGGCTGCTCGCCGACTAAGACAGTATATGTTGACTCACACTACTCTGTTGATTTCAAAAATGGATCCAATCAAGTACATATTCGAAAAGCCTGCTCTGTCTGGAAGAATAGCAAGATGGCAAATGATCTTGACAGAATATGATATCCAGTACACAACTTAAAAAGCAATCAAAGGAAGTGTATTGGCAGATCATTTGGCACACCAACCTGTGGACGATTACCAATCATTGAACTTTGAATTTCCGGACGAAGATATCATGGTAGTAACTGATTGTGAAGTACCTGGACCGGATGAAGGACCTGAGGAAGGATCCCGATGGTCTATGCATTTTGACGGAGCCTCGAATGCTTTGGGTAACGGCATCGGCGCTGTGATCATATCCCCCAAAGGAACTCATACTCCACTCACCGCCCGGCTGTGTTTCAACTGCACCAACAATATGGAAGAATATGAGGCATGTATCATGGGTCTTCAAGCTGCGATTGACTTAAGGATCAAGTTTCTGAGTGTCTTCGGAGATTCCGCTCTCGTGATCAATCAGATCAAAGGCGAGTGGGATACGAAACACCCAAATCTTATTCCTTACAAGGAGTATGTGTTGACTTTGCTTCCCCACTTTGAAGAGATAACCTTTGAGCACTTCCCAAGAGAGGAGAATCAGTTAGCGGACGCACTAGCTACGATGTCTTCAATGTTCAAAGTCAAATGGGACAACGAGGCTCCCCAGATCATTATCTAGAAGTTGGGCGAACCTGCATACTGCTGCGATCTTGAGGCCGAAGAGGTAATCGAGAAACCCTGGTATCATGAGGTGAAGAGATATTTGGAAGCTCAAGAATACCCCGAAGGCGGATCGGTCAATGATAAGAAGTTCGTGAGAAGGTTTGCGGCAAAATTCTTCCTCAGCAACGGTGTTCTATACAAACGAAATCATGATTCAACTTTACTGCGTTGTGTGGATAAGGCTGAAGCAGAGAAGATCATGGTAGAACTACACGAAGGTACATTCAGAACACATTCCAGTGGACATACCATGGCAAAGAAAATCCTTCGGGCAGGATATTTCTGGTCCACAATGGAAGCCGACTGTTACCAACATTCTCGAACTTGTCATAAATGCCAGATTTATTCTGATACGGTGCACATCCCTCCGGTTCCTCTGAACGTCCTGACGGCGCCTTGGCCTTTTGCAATGTGGGGCATTGATATGATCGGCGAGATCCGACCGACGGCATCCAACGGGCATCGCTTCATCTTGGTAGCGATTGATTACTTCACGAAGTGGGTAGAAGCAGCTTCCTACACCACCGTAACCAAGAGCGTCGTTGCACGTTTCATTCGACATAACCTGATCTGTCGCTACAGTGTCCCGGAAAGAATCATTACAGACAATGGTACCAATCTTAACAACAAGATGATCACTGAGCTCTGCGGACAATTCAAGATACAACACCACAACTCTTCTCCCTACCGGCCGAAGATGAATGGGGCTGTAGAAGCACCTAATAAGAATATCAAGAAGATTGTGCAGAAGATGACAGTGACTTATAAAGATTGCACGAGATATTACCGTTCGCTCTTCATGGGTACCGTACCTCAGCAAGGACGTCAACCAGGGCAACTCCTTTTTCCTTGGTCTATGGCATGGAGGCAGTCTTGCCGATTGAAGTCCAGATACCCTCTCTCCGGATAATGAAGGATGCAGATCTGAGCGAAGACGACTGGATCCAGACTCGACTTGATCAATTAAACCTAATTGACGAAAAGAGACTCACCGCTATCTGTCATGGTCAGACGTACCAAAAACGGATTATCAGGGCATTTAACAAGAAAGTCAGACCACAAGAGTATCAAGTTGGGGACCTGGTAATCAAACGCATCATCCTTCCTCAAAGTGATCCCCGGGGCAAATGGACCCCTACATACGAAGGGGCATTTGTGGTTAAACATGTGTTCTCAGGAGGAGCCATGATTCTAACCACCATTGATGGTGACGACCTTCCTCACCCCGCCAATGCAGACATAGTAAAAAGATACTACGCATGAATCAAAGACCCGCTAGGTTGACATACCTAGGCAAAAATAAGGGCTTCCCGGCGAACCAAAAGGGTTCGGGCAAAAATAAGGGATGAAATGAAAAAAAATCTGTACACCCGGCAAGTCGAAAACCTGAAAAGGCGGCTTGGGCAAAAATGGGTATCCCGGTGGACTGAAAACCCGAAAGGGCGGTCCAGGCAAAAGTTAGGGATAAAGCGTAACACTATGTCTCATTGGATCACCTTGCATCCAGAATTCGGCATCAACTATCTGGCTCAGACTTCGACATCGATCAATCAGCTTCATCTTCAACTAAGCAGCAAAGTGATGAGACGCTTGAAGACATAAAGGCGATAGCAGAGTTGGAACCCAGTGGGAATATTGTGCACATAGCTGCTTTGTTTCCTTTTTAAAATTGTATAAACATTATGTTATTCGGCGGCGTTCTCTTACTAGGACGTCGGCCTCTTGTACAAAAACGCCTATTTACAGGCAAATTTCAAAATCAATACAAGTTCACTTTTCCAGACAAATTGCCAATTGTTTTTCCTTTTTCTGTTTTGTCTTGCGAAGAACGTCCAATGTTCATTTTTGATATATGCATTTGACATTAAATTGCTAATACTTGCATATGAAACAAAAGACTAATTACAGGTGACATCAGAAGTAGGGGCAATGTAGAATTGTCCAGGAAGTCTAGTTGCTTTGTCCGCCAGGGTACCAAGGTAGATTTAACTGAAGAATGTGACCAAGTTATCTCAACTCCCCACAGAGTAAGACAAGATTCAGCAATACTCTCCCTAAGAAGAGTTAGTATATCATCAACCCTACAATAGGCACCCTGTTCCCCTAGCAAGTCAGCAGTATTCTCCTCTAGCAGAGTTAGTCTACGGTCAGCCTAAAAGAAGCTAGGTATCCCCAGAAGATATCAACATTCCCCAGCGGAGTATAGGCATTTCATCAGCAAGCATCCCCGGCAGTCTTGATCTAAGATTGTTCCCCGCGGAATACAGACATCCCAGTGGAACCATTTACCAGTACAGTCTGAAGGTTTCCCCAGGAAAGTGGAATTCATATCCCCAGCAGGTCTTGAAGCTTATCCCCAGTAGATTCTGGAAGCTCGTCCCCTGTAGAGTGCGGACGTCTCCCCGGGCTTTATTCAAAGTTATTCCTCACAAGGGCCTATAACTGGGTTATCCTCAGCTAATTACCACGGAAGATCGCCCTCGGCGGAGTTCTTCCTATCCCCAGCGGAGTTCATCAAAGTTCCCCAACATAACTTATCAACACAATCCCCAGCGGAATTTATCATCGTCATCCCCAGCGGAGTCCATCATTGAAATCCTCAGCGGAGCTCTCATCAAAACCTCAGCAAGATATCTCTTCCCTCAGAGTAATTCCCCTCAGAGTAATCTCTCCAACAAGTTTGTTCCCCAACGGAGTCATCTTCTCCTACCGGTGTATTCTTGCAACCATCATCCCCAGCGGAAACGAAGAGCTCTACTCTTCAACGTCAGCCCAGGATTTAATTCCCCAGCCGATCGTCAAGGACTTATTTTCCTAGACGAAAATGCATTCATAAACATTTCATATTTCATACATCTCGATTACATGCGTGATAAAGTGCATACAACACTATCTCATGTTGAACATCATGACATCATGCATTTCATACATCATGACATTGCATGCAACAGATGTTTTGCCTTTTCAGGGAAAAAGACAATCCAAAAGACAACTACCTTCAACTGTCACAATTCCAGATTCGATTCCTGTATCTAGCCAGGGCACATCTGTGAGTGATCAGTTTCCGGATTCGATTCCTGTATCCAGCCAGGCCATATCTGTTGATGACTATTTCCAGATTCGATTCCTGTATCCAGCCAGGGCACATCTGAAGAGTTTAAATATTCGATTCCTGTATCTAGCCAGGGCATATCTATTGACGACTATTTCCAGATTCGATTCCTGTATCCAGCCAGGGCATATCTGTTGACGACTATTTCCAGACTCGATTCCTGTATCTAGCCAGGGCACGTCTGAAGAGTTTGAAGATTCGATTCCTGTATCCAGCCAGGGCATATCTATCAACTGTCACAATTCCGGATTCGATTCCTGTATCTAGCCAGGGCACATCTGAAGAGTTCGAAGATTCGATTCCTGTATCCAGCCAGGGCATATCTGTTGATGACTAATTCCAGATTCGATACCTATATCTAGCCAGGGCATATCTGCGAGCAACCGATTGTAGACTCGACACCTGTATCTAGCCAGGGCATACCTGCATGAAGAGATTGAATATCAACACCTGTAACAAGCCAGGAAAACATCTGTCTTTCTCAAAATACACAAGTTCTCGCTAAGGAATCTCTTATGCGATCAACACTTCCAAATGGCATCTATAATCCCATTCCCGACAAGGTTCTGTCACGCCTTCAGATGGCATCTATAAGCCCATCTCCCTATCCACCATCTCTCCAAATGGCATCTATAAGCCCATTCCCGACATCACATTTGCTGGTACTCCAACATGCGAGTGCAAATTTCCGGGCACTCTAGTGTCCAATCTCCTTTTACCCTCGAGTCACAAAAGGCAAACTTGCCAATCTAACTCTTCAGGTTCAAGAAGATTGAACAGGGGCAACTGTTGTACCCCAAAATTTGCCCTCCCATTTTCTCAACATTTTCTCATCACAAGACCCTTGGAGCTCAAGATCCAGTTAGGGTTTCCTCTCCTCAAGACTTCTCCTTGCACTGTTGACCCAAATTAGGGTTTGTGTTTGCACAAAGTTATTTTGACCTAAAATTCCTAATATGACTTTCATGCTTCATGTTGGACTCCCAAGTTTATCCATACCAAGTTTTAAGTCTTGATTCCAATTTTTGCCCAGTCAATTGGATAGTTGACCTAGAAATCAACTGTATTGGGGAAAAAGTCAACTGTGGCCAATTGACAGTCAAATCTCATGAAAATTGACCCACATCAACATTATGAACTCACATGGACCATTTGATCAAGTTTGGATCACAATTCCACAAGAAATTTGATCAGATCACCAAAAGGGCAAAATGGTCATTTTTAGGGTTTTGACTGCACAAAGGCAATTTTTGACTGTTTGACCTAGCCAATGGCAATCCAAGCTCACATATGGACTCAAGGACCCCATGGAATTGTCTTGGCATACTCAACAAGTTCAAAAGATCCCAAATGCACAAGATTGACAGTTGAATTTCCCAGTCAATTGATCAATTTTGACTGTATACTGAAAAGTCAAACTTTGACTTTTTGGTCAAAATCAAGTGTCAAGATTTATTTTTCATCAAAACATGCCAAATCATGAAACTTGTTCATCAAGAAATCAAGAATTGCAAATTAGGGTTTGAAATGAAGATTTTTCATAACTTAGAATTTTTCTAAGTTATGAAAAACCCTAATTTTTTTCCTAACTTTGTCCCACTTTCTCACCAAGATGCATTTGGATTCAAGGAAAAGTCAAAACATGAAAGTTGTAGTCCATTGCAAAATCTACAACTTTGAATCACAAAGTTTCCTAAAAAGAAGCTTGTAGCTCAAGTTACAATTTTTGGAACAAGGGTACCAAACCATTCTTAACTTAGAGAAATTTGACCTATTTTAGGCAGGATTTTTGCCTAACTTCAAGACCATTATTCACATACTTACACTTAGAATTTCAATTTGAATTTCAAAGATGGATTGTAGTACACATTCCAAACTTTCCAAAATGTCCAAGAACTCATCAAACAACCTCATGGTTAGGGAGAATCGAATTTGGCAAGTTGGGAAAAATTCACTTTTGTCATGACCAATTTACATGTTCATACACTTGTGCCATTTTGAACTCAGCTTGCATTCCTTGATTACAGGTCCTATATCCCATTTGCACTCAATAATTTAATGCTAACTCATTGTGCCAAGGCCTTGTTTTATGTGTTTAAGCATTACATGGAAGTTTAATCCTTAAATAGAAAAAGCTAATTATCCATTTTAGAAAAGTGGAACTTTATGTCAAATGCAAATCCAAGCAAGTACAATGAAAATCCTTTTGGAACAAGTTTATGAACAAAACACACTGATCAAGGGGAGAGGTTGTAGCATAGATTGGGGGCATGCATCAGTCTAGAACACAACTTGAACTTTTGTTGCTTAAAGTGGAAGAAAGCTTGCATAACAGCTACCAACTCTCATTCCTGTAAACCAGAGCTTAAGCAAAGTTATCAAACACTTTCTAATCATCAAACCTAAGCTGAAACACGAGCCAACCATCTCCATTGCCTTCTCAAACACAGAAACACCATAGAACTGCCAAAATAGGGGACATGCTGCAGATTGAGTTCCATAACTCATTCCATTCGTGCATTCTTGCTAAAAACACTTCAAACGCATCCCACATCATCCCTTGAAACTGTCCCAAGCCTCAAACACGACTTGTAACATCCCTAGATAACATCACCATTTTCATTTTTCTGTTTTGCAGTTGAAGTACCATAGCACGATTATGTTGGTTTCCAAGCAAACTAAAGGATGGAATAGCATCATGAGACATCAAGGAAGCTATACAAATCATTACCTTGCCTTGTACTCATCTCCATTGTTGCACATGATTCCAACTGAACAGGTAAGTTCATGAACTTGTATCTCTCTATCCAGGCATTGTTAGGTTTAGATTTGTGAAGAAATTATGTCACATTCACAGCCCTGAACATGCCCATGTAATTAGTTTTCATTTATGTTATGTGTGCTATGAGAATTTGATGTTTGAACATGGAACAAAAACTAGGTCAGGAATTGGGGGAGAAGAAATTCTCTCTCATTTATGAGAGTTAGATTGATTTCTTTATATGTCTAGAATCGTGGCTTCAAGCTCTACAGGTTTCATGTTGCAAGATTTGGCAAAAGATCAAGGAATCTGGAGATAGAAAACGCGTGTTGTTGTTGTTCATACAGGTCCTGAGGTTGAAGACAAAGTCTTCATGGGCTGGGTCTGTTTCATTTTCCTATTTGCACCCTTTTGTTACTTTTGAACCCCCTTAGCCCATTATGCTTATTTTGATCATTTTTTGACTTTTGCTTTTTATTTCTGACTTATTTATTTTTCCTCATAATATTAAAAATATAAAAAATATTTTTCACACCATTTTTATATTTATTAGGCATTTATTTGTTTAAATTAATGTTTGTACATAAATAATACATAATATCTTTTATTTAAAAAATACTAAACTTAATACCAATACATTTTATTTTCTGATTTTTATTTCATTTTATCTTTTGAAAATATTTTATGAAAATATACTTTTTTTGTAAATATTAAATATTTTATTTTATACATATTTAATATATTTATCATATAATATAAATATTTACATATTTATTAGGATATTTAGGATAAAAATACCAAAAATATATATATATTTATTTTATTAATATTTAACATTAAAAATACCTTTTTGACAAATATACTTCTCTTTTATTTATTTTTTGTATATAATTAGTAAATAATGTATATAATATATAATAAATATTTAATACCTTTTTATTTAGTAAAATTAGGGTTTTTGCCCTAAACATTAAAATATTCAAAAATTAAATTTCTTTTTAGTATTTTATTTTATTTGTGAATAAAATATACACTTACACAAAAAGATACTTTCACATACACATTGCTTTATTCTTACATATCTTCACATTTATATTTGCGCAATTCAATTTGGTTGTAAATATTGGGTACTATCCTCCTATGCAATCTCATCCCCATTTGAACAATTTGTACCCCCATTCCCATGATCATTATGTAATAACTTAGAACTTTGTTTTTTGCACTTTAAAGTTTTCTAAATATGCCATGTTAGAATTAGGGTTTTGTATGCGAATCAAAAACAACAAAAATAGTTTGACCTAAATTCAAGATAAACAAGCATGAAAATGGACAACACCAATCACACTTGCACCCCTAGGGTATTCCACTTGTTGCCTTCAATAATGGGCCATATTGCATATTAGGTCTCTTTGGGCAAAACAAAAAACAATTCAAATGATCATAGTCCCTCGATGACGCTTTCAAAAGTTGCCTAAAAAATGATCAAGTCCCTTAAAGAAAACATTGCCCAAAGATACTTGGCACCATTGCAATTATGGTCTAAACGATGACCCGCGTCCGTCCCTTTCACATCCTAACGCAAGGTTGTTCACCAAATACAATGGTGAAACAACACTGTTAAAAGGGTTAAAAACATAAGAAAGATCTTTGAGTAAAATAGGGTAGACAGCTCTTAGTTACTTGATCAAAATCTTGCAAAACATCCTTGCTATTTTTCAAAACACACTCCACAACACAATTTCAAAACAACTTTCAAAACATTGAAAATCTTTCAAAAAGACATACACCTTTGTATACGTTCAAACAAGAATCATTACAAAGGTTGCCTAGACAAGGCATCTTTTTCAAAACATTTTCAAAAACCACACACACAAAGCACCATTTCAAACAATTGAAAATCAAAGGCAAGTGATCTAAGCAAGTAACTAAGAGCCCATGGATAACCATGGATAGAAAGGGTGCTAATACCTTCCCTTTCTATAATCTACTCCCCGAACCCAAGAAAACATCTCAAAGGTTTTTGCTGTGCTTTTTAACCTTTCCTTAGGATAAAATAAAAAGTCGGTGGCGACTCTTGCTTAACCGAAACATTTGCGAAAACAAACACAAAACCTCAAGTCAGTTCTCCCACCGTATCACACCCTGAATCCGCATGTAAAGTTTTTTCAACGATTTCTCACTTGGCGTCTTTCCACATTTCATGTTTTTATTTGAATTATGTGCACTACAATAAATAATATTTTTATAACGAAACTTACACCTAGAATAATGAAAAATTAAAGGTATAAATCTTTGAAGCGCAATGTTTTATTTTTTATTTAAAATAAACAATTTTCCCTCCTTTTTTTTTAAAACCGAGGGATGATGACTATAAGTGAGCGCCATATTTTATCCATAAAAACAAGTAAACCTACTCTCTCGGTTTTATTGGAAAACCGAAGTAATATAGCTACAAAGGATCTCGCTTCGAATCCCTGGATCGCATGTAAGGTTTTTTTCAACGATTTTTCACTTGACGTCTTTCCATATTTCATGTTTTTCTTTGAATTATGTGCACTACAACAAATAATTTTTTTATAACAAAACTTACACCTCGAACAATAAAAAATTGAAGGTATAGATCCTGAAAGCGCAATATTTTATTTTTTATTTAAAATAAACAACTTTTTCCCTCGGTTTGCTTTAAAACCGAGGGATGATGGCTATAAGTGAGCGCCATATTTTATCCAAAAAAAAAAGTAAACCTACTCCCTCGGTTTTATTGCAAAACAGGGTAATATAGCTACGAGGGATCTCGCTTCAAATCCCTAGATCCGCGTGTAAAGTTTTTTTTAATGATTTCTCACTTGACGTCTTTCTATATTACATGTTTTTCTTTGTTAATTAGTGATACTTAAAATCTTTGTAATCGGTAAACAAGAATAGGCAATAATAGAAAAAAAATATTTTATTAATAATAATAAAAGATAAGACAACGGAGATGAGGAAATTCATTTTATAACTGTAGCGGTAGAAATGTTTAAGACTAAGTCATTGGATTGACTAGACTTATACAGATCAAAATAAAAATCGCCACCCCACTTTATTATTTTCAAAGGAATGGGAAAAGAGCGAGTAACCCAAAAGAGGGGAAAAGATTCAAGGTAAGGGGGTTGGTTATGCAAAGGGAAGGTATTAGCACCCTAAACATCTAAGGTACTCCGTAGGAACCTCTTTGTAAAATCTGTATATTTTGGCTATAAAATGTTGTATAAAAATGGATGATGGAGGTGAGAAAAGAAATATATTTTTGTGGTTTTTGCATCCGCTGCGGTTGTGAATCTTTAGTGCCTACGTACCACCTTTTATGAGATAAGATATCATCGTCATTGTCCGTGTGGAAAACATACTTACTACCCACAATCATGAGAAAGAAGAATTTGCATCACCTCAAAGTGGAGGATATGGCTTGGATTTTAAAATCAACAATGCCTCACTCAACACCCAAGTGGAAAATATCTCTCTTCACTACAAATTCTAGAAGTATAGTTGTTTGCATCACTACAAGGAATGGCAAGAGTCCAATCTTTTGAGAAAAGTTTTAAAGTAGAAGCCAGAGTGGAAAAATAGTTTGAAATGAGATTGATTGACTTTTAATCTTCTCACAAAAATTTCAAGGTATTATTAAGTTGATTGAAGTTTATTTATGAAAAGGTTTTGAAAATGCATGGACCTAGGTCCAAGTTTATTATGAAAGTGGTTCAAGTTTAAAAACAAGAAGGGTTTTAAAAAAGGAGGGAGAAGATTTTTGAAATTAAAGAAGATGGGAGGAGAAGAAGAGACTATCCTAAAGCATAAGGTAAAAGCTAGGGATAAGAACCATCTAACCAACAAGAATCCAACACTTGACATTATGAGCCAAGATAGAATTCTCATTCTTTGGATTGAAACCAAACAAACAAAGATACTAGACCTCTTGAGAGAACCAAACTTCAAGTGTATTAAGTCTTCACAAAATTTGGGCAGAGTAACGGTTGTATACGGGTGAATTCTATATTACAAAAAAATAATGTAATCACAATAACCTGCATACAAAACAAACAAATAACCAATGTCTTGAGGTAAACCTCAAGAACTCCAGACAAAATATCAATTAATATCACAATGTCTCCAACATAGGCCAAGGTTTCTAATCCTAAGTCCAGGAAGTCTAATGCTCCATAATGCCAAGGATAATATCCAAATAGTCCAAGTATTATTAAAGGTTTTTACGGTTCATGTTAATTATTAGGTGTCTTATAAGAGAAAAGAAAAGGATCAAGTGAGCAAAATAAAAATGACATGAAATGTAATGCTTAAAGTAAATGGTACATAAAGCATAAAAAATAAAAGGCATAAAGTAAAAACAATTTAATAATTAGTGGTTAGTTGGATGACCATCTTGAAACTTGCATTTGGAACTCATTAGAGGATTGGTATAACCAAAGCCTCCACACAACAGGTTACATTTGCTTTTTGTCAAGTATATCATCCATTTGGAATCCTCAAAAGTACCATTTAATGATCAACGATGTTTAAGTGATCCGTGTTGACCAAAAGTGTTGTAGATCCATTAGAGGATTGGTAGAACCAAAGCCTCCAAACAATGAATCTCAAGGTTATTGGATCAAATTAACATACTTGGACTTGCAAACATAGGTTTGGGCCACGAATGATCATTTATTCGAATCGAGACAAAATTTAGCGCTATGTTAAGCAATCGTAAGTGGACTTATGTAGAAGTCGCACCTATTTTGAGGCCGGTCAATAGCAATCTATACATTGTTTGTTTTGAGACATGATATAGAGATCATGCTCCAATAACACTTAGTGCAATAAGAAAGGGATAGGATGGAGAAGGGTGGGGAAGAATATACAAACCACATTTGAATTAAAATTTACTCAAACTACTATTAAAATCATTCATCCATTTTTGTGGAGTTAGACTCAACACCATAGATCCAATGATGTTAATAAAGTTCATGATCAAAAATTCAACCCAAGATTATCCAGAAAATAATCACAAAATAATATTGCACTTAATATATACATTAAAAGGGTTTTTTAAAATGTTTTAAAATATAAATAAAAGAAAAAATATCAAATATGTTCAAATTAATCAAGAAATAAAAAGTAAGACTATAGAAAAATCAGAAATGAAATAAAATAATTTTATAAAATTTTTGGTAATTTTTTAAAGTCGGAAACTATTTTTAAAATTAAAAGAAATGAGTAAAATAAACCAAAAATAATAAAAAATATCAAATTCAGAAATAAAAAATAAATGAGGTCACCAATATTTAACACAATATCATTGGATCGTTCCATAATTTTTTCAGAATTTAAAAATGCATAAAAGTATTTTTAAACATTTAAAACAATTTAAATAATGTGAAAATTTATAAAAAATATCAAAACACAAAATAAAATTGTGAAAAATAAAAACCAGAAAGAGAAAAATCAAAAATATTTTTCATAATTTTTTTAGATTTTTTTGACTAAAAATGAATTTTCTATGATTTTTTGAAATTTAAAATAATTAAATATAAAAATCAAGAAAGAAAAATAAAGTCAAAAATATGTGGACCATTGAATGAGAGTCAAAACGCGTTAGTAATCAAATCCAAGGGATCTGGTGCGTTGTGCATATCATGGTCATTAGTGAATAAAGCACTGAATCAAATGTAAATCAGAAATTCAAAAAAAATCCAAATGGTGTTGTTTCATTGGTTGAAGGATGACACGTTGGTCATCTTCAACCTCTAGCCAGTCCCAAAACCAGGTTGCTCAATCTGTAAAATTAGAGCACGAGACCTATGCCATTCGCTTCGTCTCTTCAAGACGAAGACAACCACACCTTCGTGATAAATTTATATAAACTGTAGCTCAAGCAATTTGGAAGAAAAGTTTTGAAAAGGGATTTGAAATTTCATGGTCAAAACATGTTTCCAAATAAAAGTAAGTGTTGCAACTAGAACTAGGGAAATGAGAGCATCATAATGATATCAAAGTTTTGAAGAATTGATAAAGAAATCTACCTATTGAAGTTGAGTTGTAGAGCTCTGAAACTGGACTTCAATGGAGCAATATAGGGCACGATTCTTGAAGGTAATTATATGGTTAGCTTCAGGGAAGATCAAGGGAGGTAAATGGATTGAAAAATTGGATTGAAAAAGGCTTGAACACAGATTTTGAAGTTGCAGAAATTTGAGTTATGGAACAAGTTTTACAGGGTGATTCTGGCTATCCAAGCTTAAGAAAATTAATGAGGGATGACCCTCTATTTATAAGGAATCAAATGGAATGTCCAAGCGTGTGAAATGATGAAGTTTGGAAGGAAATCGTGTGAAGTTGCAAAAAAAGAAAAGTGTGACTTCTAATTTGATCAAAACTCATCCAAAATGCGCGTTATGTTGTGCTAATCACTTCTGGAAGTTCACTAAACATGTTTATGAAGAAGTGAAAAACACAAGAAGGGGGGGTTGAATTGTAAAACTGAAAATCAATGCAATGAACAAGATATTTTTATCCTGGTTCGTTTGATCTCAAACTACTCCAGTCCACCCGTCAAGGTGATTTCGCCTCTCTCCAACGAGGTCTTAATCCACTATATTCAACTGAATATTACAATCTGCTTTAACAACTGCTAAAGCCTTCTTGATGCAAACCACAACCCGGTTTGTCAAGGAAACACTTTCTTACAAAGAAGATAAAACTAGGTGTGTGAATGTTTTCTACAAAACTGTATCACAACTGTGATGTTACACAACTTTAAGCTTATGAAACTAGATTGCTAAACAATGATTAAGTAAGAAGATATGTAGCGTTTAGCAAACTAAGAGAAGGAAGATTATGATTAGCTTTTAGGCGTGTAATATGTTGGAGAGCATTAGCCAATTCAATCTTCATAGTCTTGTTTATATAGCACTGAGATTGTTGAACGTTGGAGCAATAATCTTGATTCAATGCTAATAACAAACTTTCCTTATTGAGCAGATCTTGTCTGGAATGATGTCGTTGGTAATAATACGCTTTCAATGCACAGTAACGTTGCTACTTAAAGCATGTTCTGGCTTGGCTTCATTCTGACTCTGCTTAGCTGCTGATGAACTGTTGTTGTCTTTATCAGAGTGTTGAGCGCAGTTCTGTTCATCAAGCTTCAGCATACACGAGAGTTAATCTTCTGATTCTGGTATTCTGATATAGCAACTTCTGATGTTGGTGTTAAAGACCAATATTCTGATGCTGATTAAGTGTGCTCTTGCTGATACCTATCAGAGTTTCTGCAAAGCAGAACATAATATTTTTAGGTAGCAAATAGTTCATACATGAATCACATAAATAATATATCTTTTCATTTTGTTATCATCAAAATTTAAACATAGGGTAGTAGATTCAAACTTTGTTCTAACAATCTCCCCCTTTTTGATGATGATAAAAACTAGATATTTTTAAATGAAAATAACGTGAAAAAGTATCAGAGATAACTAAATGATAAGATGTATCAGAGCAAGAGGTTATCAAAGACAAGGGATAAAGAGATATCAGAGTTGAGAGATACTCCCCCTAAATTTATTGCTTCCCTTTTTAATTCCAAGAGTTCTTCAGGATCAGATCTTTATTGCCATTCTTTGAACATCAGAACCTCAGAGTTTTGACTATCAGAAGCTTTAGATCAGCATATCAGAGCAGAGCTTCAGATCAGAGTATCAGAGCTTTTCTTATCAGAGCTTTGCTTTGGGTCAGAGTATCAGAGCTTTAGTCTTCAGAATATCATGGAGCATTCTTGTACCTGTAGACTTAAGCAAAAACAGAAGACATATTCAACTATATCAGAGTTAGAATGTTTGAGATTTTCTGTCTTTGTAATCCGTTATTAGAAAAATATCATTCTTGTTCTCCCCCTTTTTGTCAGCAATCAAAAAGTGTAAGTGATGTTCTAAAACATTTAGAGCAAAAAAAAACTTCTCATATTAAAAGGTTCAGAATAAAACAGTACAACAGATAATCAAAGAAAACATGAAAATGACATGAATGAAAAACTAAGGTTGGGGAGGAAGGCGTGTGAACAGGTTCTCCAGCATGGCTTTGATCTGATCAGCAGTCTCATTCTGCTTGTGCACCATGCTGACAACTGTGTCTATCTTGCTATCCTGCACATCCATCATTTCTTTCATCTTCTGGTCATTTTCATCCATCCTTTGCTGCAGACGCATGTCATTCAGCTTCAGCTCTTCCAGAGTCTGCCTGTCCAATGCAGCTTGAGAAGCATCAGAAGCAGGGAGCTTCTGAGAGCTTTCTGCAACATCTTCTGCTTGACTTGCTTCAGCTGGAATGGTCTTGTCTTCTTCTGGTTGCACCTTTGAAGCTGGCTGTTTCTCAGACCATGGCTCACTATCCAGAGGGAGCACGTCTTCCTGTGGCAGCTGACTTTCAACTTCCTTCAGCAGCTTGCTGAAGTTCTGTTGTGCCTGCTCATAGTTGATATCCTGCAACTTGAGGGCTTCAGCACGTACCCAAATTCTGAATTGTGACCAGAGCTGGTCAGAGGTAGCTGGGTCAATCATTCCAGGACAGACTTGCTTCAGAGAAGCAATCCACTACTGCAAACCTGTTTCAAAATTCATAATACCAGAGCCAACATCTGGTTGTTTTGGTTTTGGAATGGCTATTTTATTTTTCAGATCAGCAAGACGGTCAAAGATTGTTAAATCTATGAAGGTCCTGCTGGGGTTTTCGGTGGTTTGCTTGGGAGCTGTTTGTTTTGGAGATGGAGTGGGAGAATCAGAAATAATGATTGGACTGTTTGGGGTTTTGGGAGTATTTGGTGGTGTAGATTCTGGCGAGGATGGCAGCTGGGCCATTGTGACTGTTGTTCCACATGGCAGCTGGATTGCCAGAGGTTGTGGTTCAGATGATTGAGGTGAATGAGGTTCAGAACGTGGAGGAGTTTAAGTTTCAGAGTGATGAAACTCAGGTTGAGGTGATGGTGGATGAATTTCTGGTTGAGGAGAGGGAGACGGAATTGCTGTTTGTGGAGAAGTTGTTGGAATTTCTGGTTGTTCAGGGATAAGAGGTTCTTCTGGAATGGATGAGAGAGGTTTTTCTGGTTGTGGAGAGTGGACAATATGTGGTTCAGAGTTTGGATTAATGGAGGAGTGATCAGAAGTGTGTTGATCAAAGTCATACAGCACTTTGTCAATTGCTGATGTTGTTGAAATTGTTGGTTTGGGGTGTTTGGTTCGGGGTCTTCTGAGTTGTAATGCCTCAGAAGGGTCATCTTCTGGTTCAGTTTCATCTATTATTGGAATGGGGATTGAGATTCTATGAGAGGTTGGAGGTGGGATTGATGTTGGAATAGTAGAAGAATTTAAAACAGAAGCAGCAGATAAATTACCTCTTTTCTTGGGTGTCTGCTGGGATGATCCTTCTGAAGGTGCCTTCCTTTTCTTCGTCTTCTTCAGTGTCACTTCTGGTTGAGGTTGGTGTAGATCTTTGATATTCAGATTGGGATCTGTACCATCAGCTTTGCACGCGTCCAGATATCTGAGAACTACCACTGGCTTGGATTCTATCTCAGAGAATAAAGGAAAGTCACTCAGTGGGACTCTTCTGCTGGTGATATCAGCAATAGGAGTAGTGCTGGGTTCCTTTTTGATATTCTCTATCAACTTCATTTTCTTCAAGTTCTTCGCGTTCAGAGGCTTCCCAACCGTTGGTTCAATGGTGCTTAACTCTTGAGCTTCTATCAGGTGCTCTATCAGCCTATTCTCAGTCAGAATATCTGATATCAACCTTCCAAAGGGTATCCAATCCCTCTTTGTTCTTTCTTCTTCCCTGGTTTCCTTCACGCTTGTTCTGAGGTGATTAAACAAAAGATGAGCCAAGTTGATTTTTACCTTCTGATTGATAAAATAGATCAGAAACTGCTGATCTACATTTATGTAATCAGGGGAACTAGTTGGCTTCCTATGATTAAAACACCCCAGAATTATCTTCGCCCAAACTCTATGGTGATCCTTCAGATCTTTGATCTTGCTGCTGGGCACCCCATGGGTGAAAATCCTTTCTGCTATGACGCCCATGTCAACACATCTCTCAGCCATATCAATACAGCGGACGCCGCCGCCACTGTAACCAATTAACCTTGCTATGTGATCCTCAGTGATCACAATCTTCTTCCCCATAATGTAGGAGGTGACTTGATACGTTGAAGCAGTTGCATGAATCCAGAACTCCTTGACTAACATTGGAAATGTTGGTCCAACCAACCTGTCAAAATACCTTTCCCATTTATGTGCCCTAACTTCTTCTGTTAAATCAAAACCGTTTTCCTTCAGACTTCCAAAATCAATGATCAATTCATATAACACTTCAAGATTCTTCACAGGAGTGAGGAGTGTTCTGAATGGCACTTGATACTTTTCAGATGATGCTGTCTTCTGAGAACCTGCAGAAGCACTGCTGGAGGTTGCCATGTTCACACTTAAGGATTTTGAGAAAAACTGAGAAAATGGGTTTGAGAGAGATGAACATAGAAAAATGCAGAGAATACTTGAGAAATAGTGAGAAACTGTAAAAGATTAAAGTGAGAGGTTAACGTGTTTAAATAGGTTTCAGAATATTTTGAAATTGTAAACGTTTTCAAGAAAGAGAAATAAAATCATGATTACGTTTTAAAAACATGATTACTTTCATTTAATGCTTGCTGATTTTGGGGGATTTGAGAAAGATACTTAAAACGGTTACCAGACATGTGTCTCAATGCACCCAATCAGCGTTTTGCCTTCTCAGAAGCGTGCACGCGTTCTACTTCAGAGATTTGCTGATGATTGGATGACACTTGTTTGATGTAGTGATCAGCACGTCTGTCTTTGAGCTTAGACTCTCAGATCTTTAAGACTAGCATCTGATGCAATCTGCATGTTCTATCTTTCTGAAAAGAGATTGATCAGAAGTTCACAGTAAAACAAATACATTCTTAAGATAAATATGTGGAATTAAGACATTTTCACTCTGGGCAGATTTTCATGCTGAGATGTTTCAGAATGAAATTGAACCTATCTTCAGAAAGGGGTTTAGTGAAGATATCAGCCCATTGATGGTCTGTATCTATAAATTTTAAATTTTAAATTCCTTTCTGAATATAGTCCCCAATGAAGTGATGTTTTATTTCTATATGCTTAGCTCTAGAATGTAAAATAGGATTCTTACTTAAGCAAATAGCAGAAGTATTATCACAGAGTATAGGAATGTTACTCTCAAAATTTTGGAAGTCTTCAAGCTGACTTTTCATCCAGAGCATTTGTGTGCTACATCCTGCTGCTGCTATGTACTCAGCTTCTACTGTTGATAGCACAATTGTTGATTGCCTTTTGCTGGACCAAGAGATCAGATTTTCTCCCAGAAACTGGCAGCTTCCAGAAGTACTTTTACGCTCCACTCTGTCTCCAGCAAAGTCAGCATCGCAGTAGCCTACTAAACTGTAATCACTAGATTTTCTATAAAACAAACCCAGATTAGTAGTACCTTTCAGATACTTGAAAATTCGCTTAACAGCTGTTAAGTGATATTCTCTAGGATCTGATTGTAATCTAGCACAAATACAAACGCTGAATAATATATCAGGTCTTGAAGCTATCAGATAAAGGAGAGATCCAATCATACCTCTGTAGACTTTCTGTTCTACATTTTTGCTTACCTCTTCTCTTTCCAGAATGCACGTGGGATGCATTGGAATCTTTGATGGCTTACATTCTGAGAGGTCATATTTCTTCAGAAGATCTCTGATGTATTTGCTCTGATGAATGTAAGTTCCCTCTGGAGTTTGATTGATCTGAATTCCTAGAAAGAATTTCAGTTCCCCCATGAGGCTCATCTCAAATTCTGCCTGCATACACTTAGCAAATTTTCTTCCAAGAGAAGGATTAGTAGAACCAAAAATAATATCATCAACATAAATTTGACAGACTAAGATGTCATTTTTAACTGATTTACAGAATAAGGTAGTGTCCACATTCCCTCTGGTGAATTCATTTTCTAACAGAAAGTTACTTAGCCTTTCATACCAAGCTCTGGGAGCTTGTTTCAGACCATATAGTGACTTCTTTAGTTTGAAAACATGTTCTGGATGTTTTGTATTTTCAAAGCCAGGGGGTTGGTGCACATAAACCTCTTCTTCTATATAACCGTTTAAGAATGCACTCTTGACATCCATCTGATATAGAGTGATGCCTCTATTAACAGCAAATGAAATTAAAAGTCTGATAGATTCTAACCTGGCGACTGGAGCAAAGGTTTCTGTATAGTCCATCCCCTCTTGCTGACTATAACCTTGTGCAACCAGTCGTGCTTTGTTTCTGATGACTTTACCTTGTTCATTTAGCTTGTTTCTGAAGACCCATCTTGTTCCAATGACGTTGAATCCTTTTGGTCTGGGAATAAGATCCCATACGTCATTTCTGGTGAATTGATTCAGCTCTTCTTGCATTGCCAGAATCCAGTCATTATCCAGAAGTGCTTCATCAATAGAAGAAGGTTCAATCAGAGACACAAGTCCCATGAGGGTTTCTTTAGAGTTTCTGAAGCTTGCTCTTGTTCTGATTGGATCTTCCTTTCTTCCTAAGATGGTCTCTTCTGGGTGATCCAAGCTGCTTCTGGGTAATCTCTTCTGAGGTTGATCAGCAGCTGTTGTAGGATTGCTAGCAGTGCTCCTTTCAGACGTTGAAGGAGTGTCTGTTGAGAGCTTCTGATGACTTGTCTTCAGAACCTGTAAATTCAATTTCCATACCTGCAAAAACTTCATTCTGCTTTGACTTTTCAGAGTCAAGCTTATCATCAAAACGAACACTGATTGATTCTTCCACAATCTGTGTTTCTGTATTGTATACTCTGTACCCTCTTGAGCGTTCAGAGTATCCTAACATAATACACTTCTGTGCTTTAGAGTCAAACTTGTTCAAATAATTCTTTGTATTTAACATAAAACAGGTACATCCAAATGGATGAAAATATGAAATGTTGGGCTTTCTGTTCTTCCACAATTCATATGGAGTCTTTTCCAGAATAGGTCTTATTGAGATTCTATTCTGAATGTAGCACGCTGTGTTTATTTCCTCTGCCCAGAAGATCTTAGCAACGTTTGTCTCATTGATCATGGTTCTGGCCATTTCTTGCAATGTTCTGTTCTTTCGTTCTACAACTCCATTTTGTTGGGGAGTTCTAGGACAAGAGAAATCATGCAGAATGCCTCTGTCATTAAAGAATGACTCAAAATCTTTGTTTTCAAATTCTCCACCATGATCACTTCTGACTTTAACGATTCTAAGATCCTTTTCATTCTGAACTTGGTTACAGAAGGTAACAAACACAGAGTGTGACTCGTCCTTGTGTCTTAAGAACTTTACCCATGTCCATCTGCTATAGTCATCTACGATTACTAACCCATACTTCTTGCCACTGACTGAAGCAGTTTTAACTGGTCCAAACAAGTCAATATGCAGAAGTTCTAATGGCTTAGAGGTAGAAACAACATTTTTAGATTTAAAAGAAGGTTTTGCAAACTTGCCTTTCTGACATGCTTCACACAGAGCATCTGAATTGAACTTCAAATTAGGAAGTCCTCTGACCAGATTGAGTTTGTTAATCTGAGATATTCTTCTCATACTAACATGCCCCAATCTTCTGTGCCAGATCCACTGCTCGTTGTTAACAGACAGAAGGCACTTTACATTCTGACTTTTTAGATCAGAAAGTTTGATTTTGTAAATGTTGTTTTTCCTCTTACCATTAAACAGGATAGTCCCATCTTTCTGACTAACAGCTTTACATGATTTTTGATTAAAGATTATATCATAATCGTTATCACTTAATTGACTTATGGATAACAGATTATGCATTAACCCATCTACTAGTAGAACATTATTAATAGAGGGAAGATTTCCATTACCTACAGTTCCAGAGCCAATGATCTTTTCCCTCTGATTGCCTCCAAAGCCAACGTGGCCTCCAGGCTTAAGTTCCAGGATTTGGAACATATGCCTTCTTCCCGTCATGTGTCGCGAGTAGCCAGAGTCCAGGTACCATGACTGGTGTTTCTGACTTGCTGCTAAAGATATCTGCAACATGTATTATTTTATCCTTAGGTACCCAGATTTTCTTGGGTCCTGATTTGTTAGATTTACCAAAACTCTGGTTGAATTTTGGCTTCACAGAGTACTTACTGCTAGTGTATTTAATATCATGTGTGTGACCATACACAAAATGTGAATTCAGAGGAGTGTGTTTAATGGTTAAGTCCATGACATTCTTTGGTGTAGGAACCTTACCTTGGTATCCTATTCCTTTCCTGCCGTTTCTGCTAACTCCATAGATCATTGAAGCCATTTTTCTTCTCTCTATGCTTTTAGCAAGGAACTTCTGGAAACTGTGATCATACTCCTTGATGATCTCATCAGCGTTGCTGGGAGTTTCAGAAATTGGTTCCTTCTGAGAGTTTTGTAAAGTATTTTCTAATTTTGAAACTTTAATTCTCAGCTCAGAATTCTCCAATTTAAGACTCTCAGTCTTATTAGAGTCAGATTCAAGATTCCTTTTTAGGTCTCTGAATTTTACTCTAATCTGCTTATACCTTTCCAGGATTTCATTAAGGCTTTCAGCAAGTTCAGCCTTGGTAAAATTAACAGCAAAGTTAGGAAATACCTCTTCAGTATCTGATTCTGAGTCTGATTCAGAAGCTTCACTATCTTCTGAAATGTTAGCCATGAGAGCTATGTTTTCCCTCTCATCATCTGATTTTGAGCCAGCTTCAGACGAGTCAGAGTCATCCCATGTAGCCATGAGAATTTTCTTCTTTTCTCTTCCAAACTTCTTTTTGGGCTTTTCCCTCTGAAGCTTTGGGCAGTCACTCTTGTAGTGTCCTTTCTCATTGCACTCATAGCAGATGATGTCCTTGGTGTTTGGCTTTTTGCTACTTGAGGAGCTTTCAGATCTTCTGTATCCAGAAGAAGAATTTGTCCTTCTGTATCTGGAAGAAGACTCGTTCTGATCAGATCTTTTGGGATTCCTGAACTTCCTTTGCCTCTGCTTCCATAGTTGATTTACTCTTCTGGAGAGGAGGGAGAGTTCGTCTTCTTCTGATGAGGATCCATCAGATGTTTCTTCAACTGCCTGCAAAACTTTAGATTCAGATTTTTTGTTAGATTTCAATGCTAAAGGCTTACCTTGCTTCTGAGGCTCGTCAGCTTCTAGCTCTATCTCATGACTTCTGAGGGAGCTGATAAGTTCCTCCAGAGTAATTTTGTTGAGATCTTTTGCTAGCTTCAGAGTTGTAACCATTGGTCTCCACTGCTTGGGTAAGCTTCTGATGATTTTCTTGACATGGTCAGCAGTAGAGTATCCTTTGTCCAGAACCTTGAGACCAGCTACCAGAATCTGGAATCTTGAGAACATTGTTTCAATGGATTCAGATTCTTCCATTTTGAACGCCTCATACTTATGAATGAGCGCCAAAGCTTTAGTTTCTTTGACCTGAACGTTGCCCTCATGCGTCATTCTGAGTGAGTCAAAAATGTTCTTTGCTGTGTCTCTGTTGGAGATCTTTTCATATTCAGTATAGGAGATGGCGCTGAGAAGGATGGTTCTGGCCTTGTGGTGATTCTTGAAGTCACGCTTTTGTTGGTCAGTCATTGTTTTTCTATCAATCTTCTGACCGCTTGCATTCACAGGGTGCGTGTATCCATCTGTCACCATATCCCACAGATCAGCATCATGTGCCAGAAAGAAGCTTTCAATTTTGTCTTTCCAGTAATCAAAGTTTTCTCCATCAAAGACTGGAGGTTTGCCGCTGAATCTGTCTATGTCCTCATGGTTGTCATTGCTGGTGTGAGAATAGTTTCCTGCCATTGTGTTTTTCTGACGCTGGATCTTGTACTGACACGGTTAAGTGTTTTAGCTCAGAACCAGGCGCTCTGATACCAATTGAAGAAGTGAAAAACACAAGAAGGGGGGGTTGAATTGTAAAACTGAAAATCAATGCAATGAACAAGATATTTTTATCCTGGTTCGTTTGATCTCAAACTACTCCAGTCCACCCGTCAAGGTGATTTCGCCTCTCTCCAACGAGGTCTTAATCCACTATATTCAACTGAATATTACAATCTGCTTTAACAACTGCTAAAGCCTTCTTGATGCAAACCACAACCCGGTTTGTCAAGGAAACACTTTCTTACAAAGAAGATAAAACTAGGTGTGTGAATGTTTTCTATAAAACTGTATCATAACTGTGATGTTACACAACTTTAAGCTTATGAAACTAGATTGCTAAACAATGATTGAGTAAGAAGATATGTAGAGTTTAGCAAACTGAGAGAAGGAAGATTATGATTAGCTTTTAGGCGTGTAATATGTTGGAGAGCATTAGCCAATTCAATCTTCATAGTCTTGTTTATATAGCACTGAGATTGTTGAACGTTGGAGCAATAATCTTGATTCAATGCTAATAACAAACTTTCCTTATTGATAAGATCTTGCCTGGAATGATGCCGTTGGTAATAATACGCTTTCAATGCACAGTACCGTTGCTACTTAAAGCATGTTCTGGCTTGGCTTCATTCTGACTCTGCTTAGCTGCTGATGAACTGTTGTTGTCTTTATCAGAGTGTTGAGCGCAGTTCTGTTCATCAAGCTTCAGCATACACGAGAGTTAATCTTCTGATTCTGGTATTCTGATATAGCAACTTCTGATGCTGGTGTTAAAGACCAATATTCTGATGCTGATTAAGTGTGCTCTTGCTGATACCTATCAGAGTTTCTGCAAAGCAGAACGTAATATTTTTAGGTAGCAAATAGTTCATACATGAATCACATAAATAATATATCTTTTCATTTTGTTATCATCAAAACTTAAACATAGGGTAGTAGATTCAAACTTTGTTCTAACAGTTTAGAGGCGAAAACATGCAGAAACAAAGTGTTTAGAAGCTAAACCAATGATTTCAAATTCTGACTTTTGAAGAAACTTCAGTTCCAAGTTACCAAGTTCAAATCAATGGAATTCTCAGCTCCAGTGGTCTTAGGGCATGATTCTTGAAGCTTTAGAAAGATGAGGTTGCAAGCTTTGCAACGGTAAAAGAATGGAGTCAAATGGATGTTTGAGCTGAAAGTTGCATTGAGTCAAAGTTGGGGGGAAATGGTTTACTTTCCATACTTAGAAATATTTCAAATTTTTCTTCAAAAGTGACCTATAATGTTTTGCATCCAAACATGGCCTTCCCCTTAGAATTTTCTCTTGACTAAAAAATATGGCATGAAATAGACCTCTTTAATGATATTTTGAAACTTGAACCATCCAAAATATACAAAAATTGAGAGAGTTATCAATTGTTGAAGTTGGCAAAAAATCATGAAATGAACTATAATCTTTTGTATCCTTAGGGCATCTTCCATCCTTTGTCTCACTTTGCATATAAAATAAGGAATAAAGTTAACATCCTCAAGATTATTATGGAAAAAGAGTGGGCTCAAGGTGATAAAAATTGACCAAGTTATGATCATTTTAAGTCACACATGAGAAATTGGGGGTTCATTTGGAGGACTTGTAATCTTTCTTCATCATTAAGTTTCTTCCACATGAAAACTCCTTTAAACTTTTGAAGTGATTTGTTAATAACCCTTTGAAGAGAATGATGTCTTTGGAATCACTCAAAAATACCAAAAGATGAGCAAGATATACTTCTTTGAAGTTCAAAATCCTAGCTCCTAGATCAAGAAAATGC
Source organism: Vicia faba (assembly GCA_948472305.1). NCBI lineage: Eukaryota > Viridiplantae > Streptophyta > Magnoliopsida > Fabales > Fabaceae > Vicia > Vicia faba. The sequence goes on along the minus strand of CATIWC010002676.1, from coordinate 50,433 downwards.
TTGGAGGAACCTTGACAATTTTGAACCACCTTCTTGTACCAACACCCTTTCTTTGAAAATAGAAGTTGTTGAGGCCCAAAGTTATGAAAAAACATGAAGTTTAAACACTTAGAAAAATTTCTAAGTTAGAAAACTTTGACTTTTCAAAATGAAAAAGGTTAGAGAACGGGCTTTTTGGTGGTTATCCGTCTGAGAGATGGGCGCGGTTTAAAGTAAAAACCGTAAAGGATAACAGTTGGTACCACATGCATATTTTATTGAGTTGCATTCGAGTCACATGTGTCGATGTGAAATGTGTATTTAGTGTGCATTATGTAATATTAATATGAATGTTACATTAATGGTATTTGTGATTGATTACCTTTGAATTATGGATTCTTGAGCATTGTTGTATATGTAAACATGTGAATTGGATTGGATAATATTGAATACATGAATATGTGAAGTGTGATAAATTCAATTGATGTATGTATGTTATGCATTTCTTATTATTATATATTTCTATAATGATGTGAATTTTCACCCTTTTGTTGAAATGATGTTTGAACGATATCACCCATGTACCGAAGATAGTGGTGCTTCTTTCAAGGATTAGTCAAAGGAGCTAGTTCTTGGTTTATCCTTATTTAGCTAGTGAGTCATGCTCTGGTCATGTAACACGGGGAAACGTTTGAACTCATTTTGTTTTTAAGAGATGTTTGATATACTCTCTTTTATTTTATATTGTATTTGAGATTATGTGATGAGTGACCTTTAGTGTCTAATGTATTAATACATTATTTCTATTATAAGATTCAATTATTGGTATCATTTTGAAAAGAGAATTATTCCACTGTGATATGCATATGTGTTAGTATATGGAACGTGATTTTAAATGTGTGTTATGAGCATGACCAGTGTACTAGTGTTAGTTTTGAAATACATGTGACGCCCTCTTTTGATATGCATGATAATTTTACTTTGATTATACTATATTATTGCGCGGGGGTTTAGGGGGTGTTACATAATCCATTCTTCTGAATATATCGATTGTATCTCCTCACAAATATCCCATTTGTTTATCATCTGAGTCTTCTTTATCACAAGAATCATTATCATTAGTCTGTTCATCCTTTGAGCTTTGTGAACTTGAAGCCTTAAGAGCTTTATACTTCAATACTTCTTTCTTTTTGGTGTCTTTATCCTTTTTCTTCTTTTTCTCAAGCTTTTTTTTCATGTTTTTCAAAGAAATTGAGTTCTTGCTCGTATTCTTCTAACTTTCCAAACAAAGCGGTGAGATTAATTGTTGCAATATTATTGGCTTCCTTGATCGCTTTGACCTTTGGTTTCCAATTCCTAGTAAGACATCTCAAAACTTTGTTAGTATAAATAACATTGGAAATGGGATTACCTAGCAAATTTAAATGATTAATAAAATGGGAGAACCGCTTTTGTATTTGAGCAATAGTTTCACCATGCTTCATGCGAAAGAGTTCAAACTCTTGATTAAGTATATTAATCCTTTTGTTTGACCTCATTAATTCCCTCATAGGTAACTTGTAGAGCATCCCACATAACTTTAACAGCCTCACAATGGGAAATGCGATAAAACTCATCAACACCAAGAGCGAATATGATAATATTTTTCGCTTCCCAATCATGTGCCCACTCATTATTATCATCCTTATTCCATAAATTTTTCGGCTTTGGTACGGTAGCACAATCAACAATATATGTCATCAATGTTGGACCATTTTGAATGGCTTCCCAAACACCTTTGTCATATGAGTTCACATGAATTTTCATACAAGCTTTTTAATAACTATAGTTTTCCCCTGTGAAAGTTGGGGCTCTTTTATAATCCCCTTTAGGTTCATACGCCATTTTATAATAAGTTTCAAAACCAAAATGTAATGGGCTCTAGATGACACTTCTTAGATGAAGACGCCTTATCTAGAGGGGGGGGGGGGGTGAATAGATCACCAAACCAAAATATAGAAAAATTCTGGTTTTAAAAATTTGTTTAATAAACGAGTGCAAGCAGAAGTTTTTGAAATTGAGTCGTCTATATGAAACAAGTTATTGGAAGTCAGAGATGCAACTGTTAAAATTAAATATGGAATGACAGCAATAAATTTAGATTGATATACTTGAATCAAATAACTACTTATTTAACGTTTATATCAAGTTACTAGCAATATTATTTCTAATGATAACTAGCTAAATAATAAACTGGACAATTTGTCGAACATTTGGTGTGCAACATAATTTTCAATATTTTCCTTTGAATTAAACAAGATAAACAATTTGTCAAACACTATATGTGAAACCAAAGTTTCATAATTTTCCTTTGTATTGTGTTGATATGAAAACCACTTATAATTAAAAGTGATTATAAGCAACCTAACACACAATTCAAAATAAAAACAGTTCTGGAAAATTCCTATGCATTGATATATTACTCAATGCTATTTGACAAATTGATAAATTAAAATTAAAGCGAGTAAAGCAATAAAAGAAAAGAGACACAAGGATTTGTCTTCAAAGATCCCCACTTTCATCCTCGCGTGTGTGTACATTTGTGCCTAATTTCAATGTAATTAGGACAATTCTTACTAAACAAAAAGTTTGATACAAGAGAAGTGTTCCAAGAGCAGCTCCACAAACCCCAACGTTTGTTGTTGATTCAATCCCTTCTCTTCCTTTGATCTTGAGAAAGACCAAGGCGTAATAGCTGCAAATTGATTATCTGGATCTTGCTACTCCTTTGCATACTTTATCTCCAAAGCATTTGCGCACCACCAATTTCAACTATTGCAACACAATAATTCAATTTTGATTCATCGTTCTCGCGCTATTTCCTTTGTGTTATTTATCTCCAAAGGGTCCTTTACATTCTTTATCTCCAAAGGTTCTTTTGCATTCTTTATCTCCAAAGGCTTTCACTAGGCCGCAATCCTCTCTTGAACATCTTGAACGAAAACCCTCAAATCAACCAATGATATTGGAAGACAAACCCACAGTTTCTTCGGATGAAAACCCCTGCAAATTCAACCCAATATTATCGGCTACACAAGAACCTAATTGGACGTTATCTAACCTCCTCTAGATGGCACTTCAATAAAAGATTGTTACAATGGTTTGTAAGTGTGTATTAATAGGTTGGAGGTTAAAGGTGAAGAGAAATTGTTGGAAATTTTTTATGGTATCATCAAGTCGGAATGATGCGTGAAAGATGTATTTATACTTATGGAAATATTAGGGCAAAAGATGAAAATTCGGGATTAAAAAAAATAGAAAATTTGTCTCTTGAAACTATATGGCCTGACCTATAGCTTGGATGAGTTAGCTCATAGTGTTAATTTTAACAGCATGAGCCGGCCTAAAATGGCCTATGAGTCGGCCTGTCCCAAACAAAAGAAAACAGTTTATTCAGGACAATACAGGAGCCGGCCTGAAATGGCCTATGAGTCGGCCTGACCAAAACAGAAGAAAACAACTTATCCAAGACAGTACAGGAGCCAGCCTGAAATGGCTTATGAGCCAGTCTGTAAATGCATTTTTAGTGCAAAAAATGATTTTTTTAGACAGGGCCAGTTTTGACCATGTTTCCAATGATTCCTAAGACCTCTAAATTCTTAGGGTGCCACCAAAAATCAGAGATGCCTCATAATATACAAAAATTCTATATTCTTGTAGTTTTGATATCATGCAAAACACATCTTGATGAAGGTTACACTCATAACATGTGAGATGGATCTCAGTGAACTAGATCTGTTTGCTAAGAAAGTTGCAAGGGGAAATTGGAACTTTGATGAGATAGTTGCTGACATTTCCCATTAAGGCAAAACCTATGAAATAGGAAGAGATGGAAGGCCAATTTGGTTTAAGAGAGCCAAATTCTACACCATATCACAAATATGGATGACCTTCATATTACCCAATGCCACCCCCAAAAACTACTCTTTGGAAACCTTATATATATTCTAACTCATTTGGTATATCGTCACCAATCGAAAGATAGGAATATCTAGGATTCATTATGATAAGATATGGGATTTCATAAATTCCAATATTGAACTTCTATTAGCATTCCCGTGTTTAATAATCAGGTTGTGTAGAATATATCAGGTATATTTCCAAGACCACCATAACCTCTACATCTGTTCAAGACAAGATGAGAACTTTGTTATCCCCTATTGTATAAGGGAGAACTCGTAGAGCACAGACTCGTCTAGCCACCCCATCATATACATCCCCATAATATCAACAAGGATCTCAGAGTTTTGATACTATGAGTCCAAATATGAGAGCCTATTTTATTAATAGTTGGGATATTAGAGATGCATACTATCAGGGTATGCTTTCTATAAATGATTCTATGAATAGGTTAGAGATGCAGATCCAGAACTCACGTTCCCATATGATCACATACTTCCTTAGGAAGATTTCATTAGTTATCTTCAATGGCCTGGGGGTAGGCCATTTTACCCAGGAGGGATGGGTGGTCCAAGTAGTGTTGGTACGAATGGAAGAGGTGGAAGAGGAGGTTATGTTGAAGAAGAAAAAGTGGGAAGAAGAAGAAAAAAGAGGATGAGGAGGATGAAGAGGAAGAATAGGAAGGAAGGAAGAAGAAGAAAAAAAATGAAGAAATCAGAATGTGAAAGTGAAGATTAAAATTGTGATTTTTTATCTACTTTAAATGATTTTCTTTCTAGAAAGTTTGTATTTTGTGTTTTCAATTTAATTTTTATTATGTTGCCATGATAAACAAGAAAATGAACTTGAACATGTTTTTCAATTTGTTCAAAATTCGAACATGTTCAAAGTTCTAGTCCAAATGCATGAATATTTTTGAAAAAATTGAAGAATTATGATTATGTATGAGATTGTTTGTCTGTTATAGCTGATGATGCATAAGTATCAATGGAAAAAACATAAAAATTCAGTATTATAGATAAGCTCATTGGGCGAGCTTCTGCTCTCTTTAGGTGAGACATGTGCAGGAGACGTGTTTCTGGAAAAAAAATAGAACAAAAATCATGATTAAAACTTTGATTTTAAATGCTTCATTCAAAGTTAATTCTTGATTATCTATGAATGATAGTATAAATATAAAATCATTTCTTGTTTAAAGTTGAATTTCATCTCTTGTTTTGAGAAAAAACATGGTTTTTTAAATTAGAATCATATAAAGCCTAACTAAGTGAGACGTGTGAATCCTCATATTTTACATAGATACATTGAGTGTAGGCATGCATATAACATAGTTGATCCTACATCATTCTTGCATATTACTTAGTATAAAAAGTCATGGACAAGATCAAGACATTATTTATTGATTGAGAAAAAAACTATCAGGTCAAATAAAGCCTAACCTTGTGAGAGTGTGATCCTTTAACAAACCCCTTTTGAACCAAAATGAAAAATTCTTTGATTTTAAAAAATTACAAACTTTATCCTATAAAAAAGAAAAACAATGTTCATACCTTGTCTTAGAGATATGAGAGAATTAAATTTTCAAAATGTATGTAATATGCAAACTTGGGGAAAAATATTTTTGAAAAGAAATGGAACCAATTAGTAAGAATGTGATCAAAGAAAAAAAAACTTTTCCAAAAAGAAATGAAAATAAAAAATAAAATGTAACCAAAAGAAAGATCCTAATGTCAAAGAGGACTATTCAAAAGAAAATTCACCAAGAAAAATGTTGTAAAGTGTAAAGTGGAGTATTTTATGGAGAATTTGTTGAAAACAATTTATGCTTTTTTAATTCCTAGGCACATTCCGAACCCAAAGAAAAACCTAGATTATTTGTAGCTTGAAATTCTGGTATGACAGAACTCAGATGTCCCATGACATGTTGAAACATCTGATCTGACATAAACAAACAAGCAAGGTATCAACAATAAACACAGTACTGAAAAGTATAAACAACACACCAGAATTTTTATCCTAGTTCGAAGCAACTCTCCTACTCAGGGGGCATACCAAGTCAGTGACAAATCCACTATGATAGTATCAATTCAAAGATAAACTCTCCCATTTACAGATTCTCACTTAATCACTATCCTTCCTATATTTCTATCTAATACTCTCCTAGATATGAGGCTCTCCTTAATCCCTCTTCAATCATAGACAACGATTGGATCAACGCAATTCTGAACAAACAAGAAGACACACTTCCATGAAAATCTCTAGCCAAGACTCTTGACTAAGATCACAACTTGGAGTTACTTAAAAGCTTCCTCCAAGAACAATACTCAACTCATTACTTCACAACTTCTGAGTAAGAACAACAATGACCATCTCACAACCTGAGTTGTTCACTTACACCAACTCTCCTAGAGAGCAGCAAAAAGACAAAGCCCTAGACTTCTACATCTTTAACCCATGCCTTTCCTAGGTTACAAACACTTATATTTATAACCTATACCAAACTGGATTTGGGCCTTGAAAATACAACTCTTTGGTTGTTACATTCAGCAGTAACTTCTGCTACAAACAAGGTCTTCAATCATTAGTTTCCTAAATAATCTCCATATTTAGAAACTGCATAATATTCAATATTATTATTTGATTCTTCTTGACCTTTAAATTAGTGCCACATAGGATTGCATAATATTCCCACAATATTTTGCATTAGTTAAATCATAATAGAATTTAACTGTCCACTTCAACTCAGGCGCGATGTCGTATGCTCCTTCGTAGGACATCTTATCCGACATGTTGCTTCAGATGTTGAAACACTTCAACTCAACATGTCTCAACATAATATAAGACTTCTTGCTCAACCTGTTCATGTTAGCAAGTTAATACTTCTTATCTAACATATTGCTGCTATATTTGTTTTACAAAAATTAATTTCAATCCTTAAAACTAAGGAACTTACAATCTCCCTCTTTGGTAAAATTTGGCTAAAACAAATACATTAAAAATTATAACCCAATATTACAGAAATAAAAAAATCCACCAAAAGTAGTCCTCAGAAACTACTGATCCCAACAGTACAACAACATGGAGTCAGTCTTCAGTAAAGATATTGGGACATCTTTATTTGACATCTTCTTTCCAGCATTTTGAACGAGCTCTATTGCAGTACCAAACCCGTCACCAAAGAACAACACCTTCAAGAAGAGGAGTAGAAAGTCCTGAAGTCATTTGGTTTACCCAATCCAGACGAGGAAGATGATAGGTCTACACTCCCCCTTAACCCAGGAACTTATTCTTGTCACAGATGAATATATATTCCTTTTAACTGGTGGAAAAAGAGGACCGTGAAGCAACCACCAATCAATCTATGGTTTAAGAGGAAACTAAAGAAGTATCCAACCACCACCCTGGGTAACTTAGAACACAGGTCACAACTATGTTCATAACTCAGATCACAGGTCACAAAACAATATACAGAAATAGGATCGAACATCTTATCTGACATATGTGTCTAGCAACTATAAGAACAAACTCGTATGGCTTCAATATCTGAGTTAATCCTTTCTCCCCTTTTTTAGACCAAAATTTGCAAAGGAGGCATTCACAAAACCACACCCAAGTACAACTCACCCAAACCCGAACAAAAGCCATAAGAATTATGGACACATCAAATACTCACGGGGTGAAAGAGGAAAGGATAAGCCTTTATAAGTAGCTGGACATTTACTTGGTAAATATGGTCCTTGAATTTAGAAATAATCTTGGTCAAAAGGAAATTTTGTTTGAGGATAAACTTCCACCAAATACTATGTGCATCGTCTAAAACAGCTTTGAACGCCTTTAAAAACTCTGGATTGTTTCTTTTGAGCAAAATAGGTCCCAATACATGCACATCCACCCATATTTTCTCCACTTCTTTCTGCCACATGCTTAATCACACTGGCCACAAAAACCATTTGTTGATCATACATGAAACATGTCCTGAATAATATCCTGACATCCAGTCAGACATTGTCTTTTTTGCTTGCATATTGACCAACACATCTTCAACCACATTGTCTTGCACTGGATTCTAAGTGTTCTTATTTTACTTAGACTTAGTGGCACACACCAAGACATCAGAATATCACATTTGTGACACCTCTCAATAATAAAGACCCTTAGAGAGTCCTTCACAAAATTTGTAGAGAAAAATAAATTCTCCCAGACTCAACCATTAAACATTCAAGAGATATGTGAGCTTCTGATAGTTCATCCAGCTTCACATGGCTAGAACCAACCATGCCTTGTCAAGATCACCAAAAACTTCATAATGTCACAACATGTTGTTTGACATCACATCCTCATAAGAGGCACACAATCTCCACAAGCTTGAATAGCACAAGAACTATGTACAATTGCAGCAACAATCTACAGACCAATACATGAATCCCACTGTCATGAATAACCAATGCTCCAGCCGAAGATGAAAACTTGAGCACTAGCTAAAAAAACATGAAATACTTCATTCTTTCATGTTCAAGAATAACACTATCCGCATATGTTGAACTCTGACTCCCTCAGTAGAGTCAAACCAGAGTCAGATACTCTCACTCCTTGAGAATACTTCCAGGAAATCTGACTTCTTCACAACACAAGGACATATCTGATCACTGTCCTTTTATAACCACACTTTGTATCATGACCTCTTGAATAGGCAAGATGTCATGCATACTAGGTGTGAAGTCACTCACAAACTCCAAAACTCTTAGTTTGCTTAAAAGCTTTACTAAGATCCAGATCACCAAACCTTTTCTGAAAGTGACTTGCAGCAGAACAAAAACACCTTATCAAAATACTCTGCTCAGACCTCAGTAACTGTCAGTAGTCTTCTGGCCTTACATCAACTAGTAGTTGCTGATACTAGTGGATTCCTCAATAAAGTAGTCATGCATTCACCAAGAATACTACTATAGATAATATTAGATTCTCCACCATATAATCCATATAGCCATAAATGCCACTTATAATAAAAATTCTTGAGCAACCGACTCCACACGCATAATATCAAGCAGTAACAACAAAACGTCCATCAATAATCATGATGTTATAACATCATGTGGGAAATCAGCTCCATAATACAGAACCCAATTAATTGGTTCTTAAATAATTATTTAAAGGATTCATTATGCATAGAAATCCTTTAAGAAGCTTTCATTAGAACACACAACCGATGCAGCTTACTCGGGTTTTTCCAAACACCTGAATGCCATAAAGAGAAATAAACTCACATATTCTCTAAACCACAGTGTTCAGAATGCAAAATTGCATAACTTCTTAGACAAATACTTAGTCTCCCGTCAAAGTATTCACCATCAGTATCATACACCACCTCTTCAGAGGACAGACAAATACTCAGCTTGTACCAAAGTATTTATCATAAGTCAGATAAGATTTCCTTCTCACACAAGGTAGGGCATTTGGTCTGACATCCTTCTTCTGCATACATCTGGCACTAGCTGACATGCATTCACATAGTTCCAGATTAGGTCAATGGATTGACCTTAAAACTCCACTCTGGACAACAACAACTTCCTTGGTTGAAGGAATAAAACACCCTTTGAGACGATATTCCAACATCTTATCTGACATCAGTCTCAAATACTTGGATTTCACCATTAACTATGGTCTGGAGACACCATAGTAATCCATGACTCTTGGAAGGGATACAAGAGGATCAGCCATCAGTAGTTGATTAACCTTCAAACTCAAACTAATACATGCAGAGCATGTATGCATCAAGAAGATTTCTTCTTATAAGCACAATGTTCAGACCTCCTGTATGACTTTGAGGTGATAGATGCCAACCTTCTATACCTAAAGAGGAGATTCCCTCTAACAGGTATCTAGAGCAGACTTCAACAATAATGGTATTTGCTGGCCATCACAAACAGACTGTTTAGAATAAGTTTGCTTCTTCATCATACAAATATTCCCTTCATTTCTTGAAAAAACATTTGTTCCATCATGTGAGGATACCACATAATTGAACCCTAACAGAGAGAGGAACTTCCCATAGATACAAGGGAACCATAATCCTTTAGTCCCAAACTAATAACTCCTTCTTGTTCCAAACAAATAAAATGCTCATCCTAGGTGAATTAGATGACATTTCAATAGTGCAGACACCAATCAACCACAGAATTTCGTTTGACACAACTCCAATAAAGACAATCCTTGAAAGCCCTTTCCACAACAATAGAACAAGAGTTACATGCTCTCATAGACTTGATAAGAATACCGAGTTAGAGTAAACAACATCTATCCTATTTATGAAAAGTACCACCAGATATATTGAGAAAGATAAATCCTCAATTCAAGGATGTAAAGACATTATGTCTGACACTCCTTCAATTTCTTCTAGCTTTAGATTAAGAACTTACCCTTATTAACTACAAGAATTCCTTGAGAATCATACAGTAGCTGTATATAGTATATTACTTCCCTTAACCAGAATATGTTCCATGTTTATAAACAAGATTCCATAAACATGTCTCCTTTGATCAGAAGGATCTACCAAATGTTAGAGAGAAAGTCTTGATACTTTAGCTTGTCCTCCACATATAAAGAATCCGGATGAGATACCTTTATCAAGCTTCCACAGGAAAACAGAGCTCATCCACAACACTCCAACCCACTTAGATCAGACATAAACTAATCTAATGAGTATCCAATATGTTGATCGTGTCATGACCAACACACTTTGTCTAAGATATGTTTATATCAAAGAAACTTCTTAGACACAGATGCCTCCTCTTCAAGATTAGGAGTAGGTTCCAAACATATATGATCAACATATATTTGTTTATCCCCCAAGCATCTGTTATGCCTTACCTTTATCCAACAAGATTCTGCATAATATGTTGTCTTGATGTTCCAACATCTTATAGGACACTAGTTCCCTTCATAGGGAATACACCACGAGATCCTCTATCAAAGTCTGTAGATTGTCCTTTTAAGGTTAGAAGCAAAAATAAATTGCTTTGAACTTTTCTTCAGACCTTTCTTCAACAAACTCATCTAAATGTACCTTTATGAGTGGACTTAGGATAAACCTCGAGTATCTTTGGCAACATCAGTAAGCTAGTTGGACCTCTCTTCAAGTATCACCCCACCATGTGATACACCTTCAAAGGAGAATAGAGTGTTGCAAACTCAACACACAAAACCACCAGGAGTTTTCCATCAGATATGCATGCAGTGGAATACAAACCAGGAAACTCCTCAACAACCTTCAAGCATAACATAGTAACCCTTGCACAAACACACCAAACTCCCGATGCAACGGGTTAACCTAGGTTTGAAAATAAACCAATCCCTCAACACAGTAGCTTGCCACCAAAGATACACGCCTAAAAACAACACAGACGGGTCCAATACATACTGTGATACGGTGGGAGAACTGACTTGAGGTTTTGCGTTTGTGTTCGCAATTGTGCAGTTTAGCAAGAGTCGCCATCGACTTTTTATTTTATCCAAAGGAAAGATAAAAAAGCACAGGAAAGACCTTTGAGATGTTTTCTTGGGTTCGGGGGGGTAGATTATGAAAAGGGAAGGTGCTAGCACCCTTTTCATCCATGGTTTTCCATGGGCTCTTAGTTACTTGTTTAGATCACTTGCTTTTGCTTTTCAATTGTTTGAAATGGTGCTTTGTGTGTGTGGTTTTTGAAAATGCTTTGAAAAAGAGGCCTTGTCTAGGAAACCTTTGTAATGACTCTTGTTTGAATATATACAAAGATGTTTATCTTTTTGAAAAGATATTTCAATGTTTTGAAAGTTTGTTTTGAAATTGTGTTGTGATGTGTGTTTGAAAGTAGCAAGGATGTTTTACAAGCTTTTGATCAAGTAACTAAGAGTTGTCTACCCTATTTTACTCAAAGATCTTTCTTATGTTTTAAACCCTTTTGACAGTGTTATTTCACCATTGCATTTGGTGAACAACCTTGTGTTAGGATGTTAAATGGGACAGGCGCGGGTCATCGCATACAATCATTGAAAGAAACTTGTGAGATGCTCTAGCAATTTTGTAAGGGACAATATCGTTTTATCGAAGGCAACATCGAGGGTCATCGAGGGACTACGATCTTTGTTTATCGAAGGGGCCTTTACTAGATTGTCTCATATTCGAGGGACATGATTGTATTTCCGAAGCAACAAGCGAGGTTACCCTAGAGGTGCACGTGTGTATTGTGTTTGTCATTTTCATGCATTTGGATCTTGTATTAGGTCATCTAGCGATTGATTTTAGATTTTCGCATACAAACCCTAATCTCTAGTCATGGCATATTTGAAAGCATAAAGTGCGAGAATTAAGATTCTAAGCTATTACAAAAGAGTATCCGGGGATGGAGGTACAATTATTTACAAATGGGGATGAGTCTCTCAAGGATAATAAAGTCCAAATATCAAGTGTTACAACCAAATCGAATTGTCACAATTCAATGTAAAATTATAACAAATGAAGAGATCAATAATATTATGAGATGCATGTATTTATTTACAAATAAAAATCTATTCTACAAGAAAGAAAGATTAAAAAATTATATTATTATTTGTATGTGTCTTATTAATTAATAAAAAGAGTTTAAAGAAAACAAAATTAATTAACTCAAATTAAACCTTTTTTTGATATTTTTATTATGTGATAATAAAAAGAAAATGATTCAAAACAATTAAGAAAAATCAAATTATTTTAAATATTATTTTAAGTGTTATTAATGTTAATAAAAGAAAAGAAAGCAAATTACTTTTAAATGAATCAATAAAAATAATAAAAACATTTGTTTAAAAAAGGAATGGGCTTAGGTTGTTTGTGGTTGGCCCAAATGAAAATGAAGAAGAACCAAAAAAAGATACAAGTCAGAATGGAGGGGGGTGCTAGCAAAAAACGCTGGGCTTAAGGAAATTGTGTAGGACAGGCTCAATTGCAATCTTGTTTCAATTTGTTAGGGTTTAATCATTTTTAGGGTTTGTGCGTTATTGAGGTTACAGCGGAGCCGCTTCGTTCTTCCTCTTCATCCTCTTTTCATCTTTCTCAAGCAGCGATACTCTGATACTCCCTCCACGAGCCCTAGGTCGCCAGAGTGCCACCTCACTCTCTCACCTCTTCACGACAATCCAAGGCCTTGCTCGAACGGTATGATTCATTTCTTGTCTTTTAGGGTTTTACAGTTTCATGGTTTGATTCGCTTTGTCTTGTTCATATTTGTTTTTAATCTATGGTCTTTGCATGTTTTGAGATGCAGTAAAGAGTTTGAGAAAATCATACCTTGGGGAAAATGGAGAGGAAAGGTGAGATGGAGTTGGTGGCGGCGTTCCTGGTGGCCGGAGGCGGAAGGGAAAAGAAATGATGGGCATGCTTTGACTTCTGGTATCTTTTTTTAATGTTCTTTTGATTTGTTGATGTTTGATGATGAAACTGTTCTGAAAACTATTGATTCTTGACTTGCTTCTGAAATGCTCTTCCTCTTCTCTTGGGATGTTAATGATGATTTTCTGAAACTACTGTGTTGGTTTTTTTTTTGTTAGTGATGACAAATGTCTGAAGCTTCTTATTCTTTGTTGATTTTGAATATGATGTTTGATGGTGAAAGTTCTGAAAACTTGTTGCTTCCTTGATTTTGTTGATGATGAAAAAATTCTGAAACTTGTTGTTTGCTTGTTTCACTTCTTGAAAACTTTATTTCTTCCTCTCTTGAATGATGATAAACTTGTTCTGAAGCTTTTGATTTTCTATTGTGGATTGTTTAATGATGATGATGATTGTTGGTTGATGATGAAGCTTGTCATAAGTTTCTGAAACCTTGTTTGTTGAGGGTTTGGTTCTGTAGCTTTGACAAACCTGCAGTTGGCTCATAGTTTGGCCAACTTTTTTGTGTTTATTGTTACAGTTTGTAGTTTTGTTAACAGGCTTGGTTTGATTTAGTTGAGCTTGTTATTGAGCTGTGCAGGTTTGTTGATTTTCTGCAGTTTTGGCCAGCTTGTGGTTTTAAAACTGTTTGAGAATTGGCTTGTTTGCAGTTTGGTACAGATTGTGCATAGTTTGGTTGTTTTGTGAAGTTGGGAAGGCTGTGTTTTGTTTGATTTGCAGTTTGGAAACTACAGGTTTTGGCAAGGCTTGGCTATGCAGGCTTATGGTGTTTTGAGTAAGCTTGTGGTTTGTGTTTTTTTGCAGCTAGCTTGGTTGTTGGTACTAGATTTGTACATGTTGTGTGATTTTCTGCAGGTTTGTTAGGCGTACAGTTCGTTGCTAGCAGGCTTGAGCTTGAAACTATTTGGCTGTTTGCTACAGCTTGTTAACAGGTCTGTAGAGTTTTGTAGCATGTTAGCAAGTTTGCAAGTTATGCAGGCTTTGGAGTTTGTTTGGGTTTTTTGCCAAGTATTTTCTCCTCTTTCTGTTTATGTAGTTAGATAGTTTTATATCCTCTTGTTATTTGACTTGTGACAGCCTGGTTTAGCCAAACTCCAAATTTTTCACAAAAGGTCCTCTCTTTCTCTCTCTCTCTCTGTCTCTCTCTCTCTCTCTCTCTCTCTCTCTCTCTCTCTCTCTCTCTCTCTCTCTCTCTCTCTCTCCAATAAGCACTTTTTGCTTATTATTTTATATTCTGAAAAGTTGCCTAGGCCTGGAACATGATGACAGCTATGACAAACTCTTGGCTTGTCAATTGGTTTTCCTTCTGCTGTATTTTCTGCATTATGTACTTTTACCTTGACAATTTACATCTGGTTTGGGTTTACCATGCTTAGTTTGATAGTTTTGGCACCTTGTTGCATTTGGTTTGGTTACTGCAGTTGGTATTCAGTTTGGCATAGTTTTGCTGCAAGTTTGCTTTGTATGCAGCATGTCTTTGTATTCTTACCTTGTATCTTGCTTTGTACAGCATGGCCCATGTTTTTCATTTGAACCAACTACTTTTGTGTGCTTGCATTTTTTTATCTTTTACTTTTCTCTTTGTGAACCAAGAAGAGCAATCTTCTTGTGATTTGCAAAGAGAAAAATAAAAACATGATGAACAAATAGCATTCTGATTCCGGCCGGCAAACTTTAATGATGACCTTCTCCTTTCTTTTTTGTTTGAAAATTCTTTTTTCAATTAATTGTACTAATTTCTTTTTCTTTCTTCTTTTTCAGGTGAATGCAACTTGGATGATAGAGGAAGCAGTAGAAGCCGAAGATCTTAAGCATGGGAGCACCGGATCTTAGGAGACTTAGGATTAGATTAGATAGGCTCTTTTTTCATTTATTGTAAACATTTATTTCTTTTTAAAATACTATAAGTTGTAAAAACTTACAATATTCAAAAATAATAAATTATCTTTTTGTAACAATATTTAAAAATGAATAAAAAGAGTCTTTATCCAAAAGAAATATTTCTACTGTCAAATATCTTGCCCTTCTTCCTTGATGTTCACTTAATTATTTAAGACTCTTAAATCAAAATAATTGAAACTGCGTTTCAACAATTCTAATCCAGATAACTTAAATCCCAAATAATCAAAAACTTTGCAGTCTCGTAACCTTGCATCAGTATTCCAATCACAATACGCATTGTATAATAAACAAGTAAGCATTCCATTAACCGGAAAACCTTTCACTCCATTAACAAGCAGATGTCTTGATATTCCAAATAACAGTCTCAGCTCCTACTTCTTATCCCAGATAATCAGGCCTTGAGAATAATCAGTTGACCTTTCAGCAAACTTGAAAAAGTGAGAAATCAATGTAATGGTAAACTGAATTTTTGTGGATTCAATTTCTTCTGAGAAATGCGAGAGAAAACCCTAATTCATGATTTGTTGCCAAAGAAAAGTCTGTTTGATCAATTCCTGAGCCAATCATAAAAATCAGAGAAAACCCTAGGATTGTGATTTCTTGTGAAAAGGGGAGGGCAAATTTTGGGGTACAACAGTTGCCCCTGTTCAATCTTCTTGAACCTGAAGAGTTAGATTGGCGAGTTTGCCTTTCGTGACTCGAAGGTAAAAGAGGATTGGATACTAGAGTGCCCATAAATTTACACTCGTCAAAGCAGTTGAATGAATGGGCTTAAAGATGTCATTTGGAGATGAGACCGAATCTTGTAAGAGATGGGCTTAAAGATGCCATCCAAGAATGTTTGTTGAACTATATGTTGTAGGTGAAAGAATGAGTATCAGAAAGGTATCCATGTTTGGAACGTCTCTGAGCTGGGTGTCTGAATAAGCAATAGATTAACAACCATGTTTGGAGAATCCGTAAACTGTTTTCATGAGCTGAATCTGAACAAGGGATATATTGACATCCATGTTTGGAAGCACCCGTAAACTGTTTTCATGATCCTTGAAGTTGAATAAGCAATAGATTAACATCCATGTTGGGAAGCATCCGTAAACTATTTTCAAAAGTTGAATATGAACAAGCGATATATTAACATCCATGTTGGGAAGCATCCGTAAACTATTTTCATGATTCTGGGGTTGAACAAGCAATAGATTAGCATCCATGTTTGGTGCATCCGTAAACTGTTTTCAAAAGTTGAATTTGAACAAGCGATAGATTGACATCCATGTTGGGAAGTATCCGTAAACTGTTTTCAAAAGTTGAGGTTGAACAAGCAATAAATTAGCATCCATGTTTGGTGCATCCGTAAACTGTTTTCAAAAGTTGAATCTGAACAAGCGATAGATTAACATCCATGTTGGGAAGCATCCGTAAACTGTTTTCAGAAGTCTTGAATTCGAAGCTTGCTAATCTTATCCTGAAAAGGGTAAAATATTAGCTGAAACACAAAGTTATGTTGCATGAAATGTATGATGCAATATATGTGTTATATCAATGTTTATGATATATGAATGCAAATGTACGCGTATGTAAGCTGATAAGTTGTCTTGCTGAGGAAGATATATCCTGGATAGCTGGAGATAATAGAATCTTTGACTGTTGTCGGGGAAGATAAATCCTGGACCACTGTTGAAGAGTATGTGTGTCTTCAAGCTTTTTGACAACCTCTGTGGGGAGAAGTTATACTGCTTGGGAAATCAGGAGTTTTGGGTTGTATGCCAATCTACCGGGGATTCCTGTTTTGAGGAGAACTCCGCTGGGGAATATCTGAAAACTCTGTGAAGAATTGAGAATGAGAATCTTCAATCTGCTAGGGGAATTTGTGCTGAGGAGTCAAGAACTAGAATATTTGATCTGAGGGGATTAAAAACTCTGACAAATTATGCTGAGAGTAAAGAAGGCTCTGGAAACTTTACTGGAGAATCAAGGATAAGAATTTTGATTTTGTCGGGGAGTAAAAACTCTGTGGGGAGTAGTTGTACTGCTGAAGAGTAGATATCCTGCTGGGGAGCAAGCTCAGGGCTCTGGGAAAAGCTTATTCCTATTTGGAAGAAGTTCAGAAGCCTAGGTTGTATGCCACTTTGAGAATGAGAATCCTCATTCTGTCAGGAATATCAGGAATTCAGATTATACGCCACTTTGAGAATGAGAATCTTCATTCTGTCGGGAATGTCAGGAATTCAGATTATACGCCACTTTGAGAATGAGAATCTTCATTCTGTTGGGAATATCAGGAATTCAGATTATACACCACTTTGAGAATGAGAATCTTCATTCTGTCGGGAATATCAGGAATTCAGATTATACGCCACTTTGAGAATGAGAATCTTCATTCTGTCGGGAATATCAGGAATGCAGGTTATATGCCACTTTGAGAATGAGAATCTTCATTCTGTCGGGAATATCAGAAGCTTGGGTGGATGTCAATATTCTGAGGAAGCGAGAGTGAGAATCTTCATTCAGGTGTTTGGGAGTAAGCCAATCTACTGGGGAAGCGGGAATGAGAATCTTCATTCAGGCGTTTGGGTCAGGAGGTTGGGAGTAAGTCAATCTTCTGAGGTTTCAAGGATGAGAGTCTTCATTCTTGAGAGAAAAAGAATTTTAGGAGCTTCATCTGTCCATTATTCTGCTGATGGGTTGTTTCTGTTGAAATTTAGGAACTCGTCCGTAATTGAACTGAAGTAAAAGCTTTATCGCTTGAATTTGATTGTACATTTCCTGAAAGGTAAAGGTTAGTGGCATATATCAAACAATGATGTTCTCAAAATAAATGAGATTGCGTTGCATGATGTCCTGATGCACGGAGGTGTAATGTATTTCAAGACGACCTTTCGCTGGGGAAAATAAATCCCGAGCTGGTGAAGGAGAAAAGAGTTGGATTCTTCATCTCTGATAGTGAAAAGATCAGAATAAATCACCGAGAGATTTATCTGAAACAGCAAAAACCCGGAATATCTTCCACTGGAATAAGAATCAGGGAGATCTTAGTGTCGATCTGACTGAACCAGAGAAGATCTTGGATTAACCTTGACTCAACCGGATGATGGAGGAATCTTCGACGACCGTAACTCCAACAGGTGATGAAGGAATCTTCGACGACCGTAACTCCAACAGGTGATGAAGGAATCTTCGACGACCGTAACTCCAACAGGTGATGAAGGAATCTTTACCTGCCGATCAATCTGAGTATGTTATGACTGTTGTTGAAATGTAATTTGTTTTGGAGAATAAATCCTTGACAAGTGTTGGGGAAATAAACCCATGACTGCTGGTCTGCTAGAGAGGTGATGAACTTCCTGAGGATTCTTGAATTTCTTTTCCGAAGGATTTTGGAGAGATTCGTCACTGCCCCTAGTATCAAATGTTAGCGGCACTGCCAGGAAACTTGGATTGTACGTAACCCTTTGATGAGATTGACGTTTTAATGCCCCAAGTGATGGTGAGGGATACTTGCCCAGGTTAATCTGCAATTGAGAGATTTCTTGAAATTTTGACTGGACTGCCCCAGGTTTACCGGACTTTGAGAGATTTGTTGAAATCTTGACTGGACTTCCCCAGGTTTACTGGACAATACCATACCAAGTCTCCTTTTGTTGATAGGAGATTTTTGCAACGGGAGTGTCATCCCACTTGAAGTGATTTTATTCACTGAGAGAGCTTTCATTCATCCGAACATTCAATGTGTGAATTTCTTCGCTGTCAAACAAATAACCATGTGCAAACAACGATATTCAAATAATACAAAGTTCATGCTTGTCTTGAAGTTTTGAAAAATGAGTTTTTTAGCAGAAAACTTTTTATAAGAAAAATTCAGCTCAAGATTTAGAGCAAAGCCTTACAGGAGTCAGGATACCTTTTGTAACAGTATGCTTTCGAATGAACCCATGCTTCAATTAGGACTTTTGAAGGGTTGTAACGTGGCTTGGTTCACGGTTTAAGAAACAAAGGATAAAGGCTCAAAGTATATTTGTACCCACCCTCTCTTCGTGATGTTCTTCAATCCTAAACTCAGTTAATTGTGCATTTGAGCTCCAAATGAGTCTGGAACGACGTTTTGGTGATGGTTCACACAAGTTGAATTTGATGGAAGGCAGTCATCATTTTTTGTAACATTTTTTCATGTTGTTAAGGATTTGTAGTGACCTTGTTCTTCCTTTTTTGTTATCCCTAATTTTTGCCTGATTGTTCCTATTTTTGAGATTTACAGTCAGCGGGATGCCCCAGCTTTCTTAAGTCTCCTTTGTAGGTTTTGACTCAGTGGGCTTTTCTCTTTGAGAGATAATGACTGCCTATGAGATAAGGAACCATCACTGTCTTTTGGTTCCAAAGGAATGTTTTTGATGTCATTCATTGTATTATGAACTGAGAGTTTACAACTTCAACGCGCATTTTGAATTAACTGAGAGGCTACCATGCCCTTGGTTTGATTAAAGGTTTCAATTTGTGTTAAAATATAAAACTTCTACTTCTTTGGCTCGAAGGGGTTGACTAGGGGTTATCTTCCTTATAACTCCGATGTTTAGGATTTGAAGGAAACGCATGTACATCGTCAGCAAGGTCTGTCCAAAAGCATACTGTATGAGATTATGGCATTGTTTTCATCATCCTCCCTCTAAAGACTTGTAACTTTTAGCAAGAGTTAAATGTCATAAAGAAAGTAGAAAGCATAATTCAAGAATAGTGAAAACGAATGGATGAATTCAAGACAAACATATGCAATGCATTAATGAAACAAAGTTTGACATCAACAGATAATTGTTTGAATAACAAAAGAAATTACAACTTGAAAATTCAAATGAAACAAATGTCTCTTAGCGTACTTGTCATTTCAGGTGGAGAAACCTCAGCGGAAGATTTTCATCTGGCCATCCTGTGTGAATTCCAGCACTCCTATGTCAATCAAATATTGGATCTTTCTCTTCAAAGCCCAACAGTCGTCGGAGTCATGTCCAGGACTATAGGAGTGGTATACACAAAATTCCTTGGGGTGATAGCCCGGAGTAGAGGTATTGGGATTCCAAAGAGGATCTTTTAAAATAGTCAGATTGACCTCCAACAAGCGTTCCAGTACTAGAGATAATGGTATGTCAGTCTCAGTGAAATGTCTTCCAGATGTATTTTGCTTACGCCGGTTACCCCGTTGACGTTGGCGAGGTCGTTGTTGGGCTTGTGACCCTGAAGCAAGCTGGGGAGACTTTCCCTTGTCTTCTTGTCTCAAAGGAGGTTGAATGATGACTTGATCTTCAACCCTAGTTATTTTCCCCACTTGGTTATCTTGAAGCAGTTTGTTGATGAGGACCTTTAACTCTTCTTGTCCTTGAGCCAGGTTTTGAATGAGATCCATCTGGCCCACCAGTTGTCCCATCATCTGGATTTCCATTGTTGCCAACTCAATCTGTAGCCCTTCCAACTGATCATTCCTGATGCCCCCTGGATTTCCTTGGACCATGCCCCTTGTGAGGAGAGCTTTCACTTCTTCTTCCCCCTGGGACAGGTTCAAGAACATTTCTTGAAGTTGAGCGTTTTGAGCCTGGATCTCTTTGGCAGTCCTCTCTAGAGCCATCTCTACTGAAATAAACAGTAGGAGAATAAGGAAACTGAAAGGGAAAACCTTTCATGATATGATGCATGATATGTGGATGCATGTTTTCAAGAATCTCGCGGGGTAAACACAAGAAAATGTTAGAGGTTGAACTTTGATCAACATCTTTGATTGGAGAACTTTGTACCAGTGGATGTCTTTCCACGAGAATCAAGCTCACCATGTCAAGTGGGTCATAGCCCTTGATTCAAGTTGTTGTACTTGATCTTTGACGGTGTTTGTTTAGAGGAGAATGGATCCTCTTTCCCTTTGGTAGACGTTTGGTTCAACGTGACCCTGCATCAAAGACCCTCGAGATCCTTGAAATGGTTATTGAAAATGATATGGTATGATGTTATGATGTTATGTACAGGTATGCAAAAATAAGCAAGTGTATATACAAATAATCACATTCACACAAAGCAGACAAGTCCTTAGGTTTAGGTTTGCATGGAGTTCGTAGGTGTGATCGGTGGATCTGGAACTGACTGTTTAACGCTGGTTCGCGAAATGTCGCGGAAGCAAGAGTCGCCACCGTCTTTTATTTTCTCCAATATGGACAGGACAAAAGCACAGCAAAATTCCTTATGAGATTATCTCTCGGTTCGGGAGGTAGATTTATAGAAAGGGAAGGTGTTAGCACCCTTTCTATCCATGGTTATCCATGGGCTCTTAGATACTTGCTCATTGTGTTTTCAAAAGATGTTTGCTTTTCAAGTGTGAGTGGGTTTGAAAAAGTTTCATTTAAAGATTTCAGATCGACTCTTGTATCAGTCCTCAAGAGTGTTTGAAAAATTGTTTTGAAAGCTTTTGAAAGTGTCGGTGTGAAAAGAGTTTTTGATTTTTTTTAGAGCAAGTATCTATGAGTCATCTACCTACCCTAAGGAATTAGGCTGTGTAAATGTCCTTGAGGTAGTGCCATCCCACCATTGAGAGGTAGGTAGCACCACCGTTGGAGGTGTTCGGGTCAATTCGAGTTTTAGGGACAGTGTGGTCACCAGAGCAACAGTAGGACACCTTAGAAACTACCCTTATGCCATTGATCTTTTTATTCCGAGGCAACTATTCCGAGGCAACCGTTTCGAGGCAACTTGTTTCGAGGCAACTAGATCAATGGACATAAGGACTCACTAAGACGTCCTATACTCGACGACCACGTTTCGAGGGGAAAGGCAACAGTGAGGCGTACCCTAAGAGTGGTGTGTGAATTTGTGTATCATTTTCAATTATGTTTTATCTTGATCATGCATTGGGTGAGCTACGCTTTGATTTTATTTGGGCCATTCATTCTTTCATGCAAAATTTAGCAGTAAAGGGGTGCAGAAATTAAAGTGCGGAAAATAAAGTCCTACGCTATTACAAGACGCGGGTCTATACATCGCCAAATTAACAAAGACCCGTTTTTTAATAAAATGCAGAAAATAAATAAATTTCCTAATTACTATTACAAGGCTTTGAGCAATTACATAATATTTAAAAAAGGAAACGTAAGAATAAACGTGCGAAAAGAAATTGGAATCGAATGTTCGCGGGCGTTGGACCCATTAAAGATTAAATGAAATTAAAAATTAATTAATTATTTAATAAAGAAGAGGAATGTTTTTTTTATGGTTTTTGGTATTTATGAAACAAAGAAAATTAATTGAAATTAGAAATTAAATAAAACCCTAATTCTAAATTATTTTTAATTGTTAAAGAAAAATATTTAAGTTTTAACCTAATTTACCCTAATTAATTAATCACATGTTTATTTACAAAATAATTAATAATTAATAATAATAGTAATAAGAAAATTATTTATTAAGAAAAATGTAAAAATGCTAAAAAACCTAATTTCTAAATATTTTAGTTATTTAAGAAAAACATTAAAATTTTAACCTAAATTAACCTAAATTGATTATTAAAACTTTATTTACAAAAATAATTAGTGAATTAAATGTTAATGACAATAAACATGTTTTTGATTTTTCTGGTTTTTATATTATAAAAATTGTTTTTGTGAATTAACTAAAATAATTAAAATAAATAAAAGAGAATTGAAAAGAAAAAAGAAAATTAGAAAAAAGGAAATAGAATACAAACAAAAGGGGGGTGTCTGGCCCAATTTGGAGGTCTATTGAAGCATTTGGCCCACTGAATTCAAGGCCTTTGTTGACTTTTCTGTACTTCCGTGTGGATCCTTTGACTAGCGCGTATGGTAGGCTGCATGTTCTGGCCTTTGGATTGAGACCCCTAGACACTTGGCAGGCAAGCAGGCGAGGATGCATGATGGTCTTTTGAGAGCGTGCTGCATAGAAACATGTGGAGAAAAATATTACGGAAGAAGTGGGGGACCTGGGAATCGAACCCAGGTCCCAATACCTGCAAGCCAACGCATCAACCAACCCAACCAACGCGTATGTTTGATATTAATATGGAACGTGATTATTATATGTGAACAATGAGTATTACGCTGGACAATTGAAAAAACGTGCCAATCATTCAAACTGACCAACCACAGTCCAACAACTCAGCATCTCCTTCCTTCTTCTTCGTTTGCCTGATAAATAAAATATAGATAGCGGGGGTTTTAAACCCCCACTAAATGACACCTGCAAATAATAGCGAATACGCCCATGATGATCATAAATTGAGCGTGAGGTGTGAGTTCAATTCGTCAGAATGTCACGATTTCAATGGTACTGGTTTGATTGGCCAATTTTTCCTTATGTGTGAAACCCCAAATCTGGAGCTCTGAAACCCTAGCGAATGTCAATGGCAACTTTTGATACAGGCAATATTAATTCAATTAAAGGACACCAATAGCTTCAGAAAGTTCATGTTAGTATAAATCAGCCATTAAAAATCATAAATCATGCATGGAATGTGAAACACGATTATGAAAATTTTGATGAAAAGTAAGACTCTGTTATACTAATTCCTTGAGTATGGAAGGCCAGTTTCGATTGGAATAGTTTCCTGGTGGTGTCAGCAAGCTTTTGGAATACTTTTGCAGCCTTGAATTGTCCTCTAGATACCAAAACAGTTTTCAACTTTTTTTGCCAAAAAATGCAATTTTGTTCTTGTGTTCTGAGCGCAGCTTTTTGTGTCCAAGGGCTTAGGTTTCACTTATGCTTATGTATTTGAATATAATTAGGTCAAAAAGCCAGCCCAAAATCCATCCATTTATGACTTTGAATATTTGATTTTCCATATCTTTTCTTCAATCTTTTTCATGCCAATTATGCTATATCATGGAAGATTCTTTCCTTTTTGAATGGTACATGAGATATTGAGCACATAATGAGTGAAATCTCTGCATAAAAAGATTTGAAAGGTGTGATTTGCTATTTTTTCATATTTAATTTTAATTAAGTGAATTAATAATAATAAAAATCAAATAATTAATCAAAAATGATAAAATAACTCCCTTGGGTGTCAATGGGTCGTGCATAGCCCTTGGATAATGATTCATGGAAGAAATTGAGGCCCATTAGATATTTTGAGGCATTTGAAGCAAAGTTGACTTTTCAAAATTCCCAAAAATTTCCCAACTTCCACAAGGCATATCTTGCTCAATGTTTAAGATTTGATCATGTTCTTGGACATTTTGGAAAGTTCTTGAAGTCCTCTAACCAATGTCTTTGGTCCCATGTAATTTTGATTTACCAATCTAAAGTTATGGTCTTTGACTTAAAGTGCCTTTTGTTGACTTTTGAAAATGACCTATAATGTTGAGATTGATAACTTTTTGTGAGAGCATTTCTTGGACTTGAAGTGTGAAGATGAGTTGTAGGAAATGTCATTCTATTAAAAATGAGCTTTGGATGGAATTTTTCTGATAAACCATGTGGAAGTTATGCCTTGGTCAATTTGCAGTTGACTTTTTCAACTGTCCAAAAATAGAAACTTTTGCATCTTGAGACTTTTTGAGCCATGCCTTGAGAATCATGATCAAGAATTGATCAAATGATGTTTTTGGCTTCAAAATAAGATGTTGACCAAAAATTTTGACTATTGACTGTCAAATGACCATTTTGCCCCTACAGTTGACTGTGAAGCAGTTAGGGTTTTTGACTGTGCAATTTGGTGCTGTGAGTCTTGAAACTTGGTATATGGATGCTTGACAATGTATGTAGGCATGTGGGACTTGTTTGGACCCTTGGAAACTTCAATTTCTTTGCCAGAACCAAAACCCTAATTTTTGACTGTTAGGAGGCAAATGGACTGTGCAACCTTTGAGAGATTTTGAAGCTTGATCTTAGAAAATCTTGAAGAATATGGGAGGGCAAATTTTGGGGTACAACAGTTGCCCCTGTTCAATCTTCTTAGACCTGAGGATGTAGATTGGCTTGCGTACCTTTCGTAATCCGAAGGTGGAAGATGATTGAACACTAGAGTGCCCAGATATTTGCGCTCACATGTTAGCAGTGTGATGGTGGGAATGGGCTTATAGATGCCATTTGGAGACTGATGGGTAGGATGATGGGCTTATAGATGCCATCTGGAAGTGTGACAGAGCCTCGTCGGGAATGGGCTTACAGATGCCATTTGGGGATTGTTGGTATGTGGAGAGATGGGCTTACAGATGCCATCGGGAGGTTATCGATCGCGTAAGAGATTCCTTAGCGAGAACTTGCGTACCTGAGAAAGAAAATGATTACCTGGCCTGTTACAGGAGTTGGTCTTCAAACTCTTTGTGTAGATGCGCCCTGGCTGGATACAGGAATCAGATCTTTAAACTCTTCCGACGTGCCCTGGCGAGATACAGGAATCGAGTCTGGAGAATACAGTCGTCAACAGATACACCCTGGCAAGATACAGGAATCGGATCTTCAAACTCTTCAGACGCACCCTGGAAAGATACAGGAATCGAGTCTGGTAATTTTAGTCGTCAACAGATACACCCTGACAAGATACAGGAATCGGATCCTAAAACTCTTCAGACGCACCCTGGCAAGATACAGGAATCGGGTCTGGTAATGCTAGTCGTCAACAGATACACCCTGGCAAGATACAGGAATCGGATCCTCAAACTCTTCAGACGCACCCTGGCAAGATACAGGAATCGGGTCTGGTAAAGTTAGTCGTCAACAGATACACCCTGGCAAGATACAGGAATCGGGTCTGGTAAAGTTAGTCGTCAACAGATACACCCTGGCAAGATACAAGAATCGGATCCTCAAACTCTTCAGATGCACCCTGGCAAGATACAGGAATCGGGTCTGGTAAAGCTAGTCGTCAACAGATACCCCCTGGCAAGATACAGGAATCGGATCCTCAAACTCTTCAGACGCATCCTGGAAAGATACATGAATCGGGCCTGGTAATGTTAGTCGTCAACAGATACACCCTGGCAAGATACAGGAATCGGATCTTCAAACTCTTCAGACGCACCCTGGCAAGATACAGGAATCAGGTCTGGTAATGTTAGTCGTCAACAGATACACCCTGGAAAGATACAAGAATCGGATCCTCAAACTCTTCAGACGCACCCTGGAAAGATACAGGAATCGGGTCTGGTAATGCTAGTCGTCAACAGATACCCCCTGGCAAGATACAGGAATCGGATCCTCAAACTCTTCAGACGCACCCTGGCAAGATATAGGAATCGGGCCTGGTAATGTTAGTCGTCAACAGATACACCCTGGCAAGATACAGGAATCGGATCTTCAAACTCTTCAGACGCACCCTGGCAAGATACAGGAACCGGGTCTGGTAATGTTAGTCGTCAACAGATACACCCTGGCAAGATACAGGAATCGGATCCTCAAACTCTTCAGACGCACCCTGGCAAGATACAGGAATCGGGTCTGGTAATGCTAGTCGTCAACAGATACACCCTGGCAAGATACAGGAATCGGATCTTTAGTTGCGACCATTGATGGTAATCATCTTGGTATTAACCTTTGTCCTGTAAAGACAAAACGTTAGTTGTGCGTAATGTCATAATGTATGACATGCGAGATGAGGTTGTATGTTCATGATGCGTACATGCATGCTAAAGTGTATGAAGATGCGATGTTTATGAATGTATGTTTTCATCTTAGGAAAATAAATCCTTGATGGATGCCGGGAAGTTAGATCCTGGGCTGATGTGAATAGCATTTCGCTGTTTCCGCTGGGGAGTGATGGTTGCAAGAATACCGGTAGGAGATAGTGACTTCGTTGGGGAATAGACTTTGGAGATTACTCTGCGGGGAAAATTATTCTAGCGATCTTGCTGGGGAACAATACTCTGTGGGAAGAGAGGTACTCTGCTGAGATGTTGATGGTAACTTCGCTGGGGATACCGTTGTCGTGTTAGAAGTTTTAATAGACTCCGCTGGGGATGAGAAAACTTTCGTCGGGGACGACCTTTCCGTGGCTTTTGGCTGAGGATAACCCAGTTATATCCTGGCAGGGAAATAACCTTTGAATAAAGCCGGGAGACGCGTTCATGCTCTGCGGGGGGGAAGCTTCCAGAATCTACTGGGGATAAGCTTCCTGCTGGGGAGATGATTCCACTTTCCTGGGGGAACTTCAGACTGGACTCTCCTTGGGAAATTTTGGGATATATTGGAAGTGGCTCTACTGAATGTCTGATATACCGCCGGGGAACAATCTTAGATCAAGACTGCCGGGGATGCTTGTTAGGAATGTTCGTATATTGTGCTGGGGAATGTTGAGATCTGCTGGAGGATACCCAACTTCCTTAAGGCTGACAGGATAACTCTGCTTGGGGAGAGTGCATTGACTTGCTGGCTCACTCTCTGGGGAATTAGGATATCTTGGTTACGTTCTTCAGCTGAACTTACCTTGGTACCTTGGTGGACAGAGCAATTAGATCGCTTAGACGACTCATTATTGCCCCTGTTTCTAATGTTATCTGTAATTAATCCTTTGTTTCGTATGCAAATATTTATGAGTTAGCAATTAGTGTCAAATGCATATATCACAAATCGAACCTTGGACGTTCTTTGCAAAACAAAATAGAAAAAAGAAAAACAGTTGGCAATTTGTTTGAAAAGTGAATTTATATTGATTTTTGAATTTGCCTGTAAATAGGCGTTTATATACAAGAGGCTGACGTCCTAGTAGGAGAACGCTGCCGAACAAAAGAGTTTACAATTTGTACAAAGGGAAAACAAAAACAGCTATGTGAAAGGAATAATCCCACTGGGTTCCAACTCTTCTATCGCCTTTATATCTTCGAGTGTCTCATCACTTTGCTGCTCGGTTGACGATGAAGCTGATCGATCGATGCCGTTTGAACTTGATGTTAATACCGGATTCTGGATGCAAGGTGATCCAATGAGACATAGTATTACGCTTTATCCCTAACTTTTTCCTGGACCGCCCTTTCGGGTTTTCGGTCCACCGGGATACCCATTTTTGCCCAAGCCGCCTTTTCAGGTTTTCGACTTGCCGGGTGTACAGATTTTTCATTTCATCCCTCATTTTGCCCGAACCCTTTTGGTTCCCCGGGAAGCCCTAATTTTTGCCTAGGTATGTCAACCTAGCGGGTCTCTTATCATGCGTAGTATCTTTTTACTATGTCTGCATTGGCGGGGTGAGGAAGGTCGTCACCATCCATGGTGGTTAGGATCATGGCTCCTCCTGAGAACACATGTTTAACCACAAATGGCCCTTCGTACGTAGGGGTCCATTTGCCCCTGGGATCACTCTGAGGAAGAATGATGCGCTTGATTACCAGATCCCCAACTTGATATTCTTGTGGTCTGACTTTCTTGTTAAATGCCCTGATCATCCGCTTTTGATACGTTTGACCATGAGAAATAGCAGTGAGTCTTTTTTCGTCAATTAAGTTTAGCTGATCAAGTCGTGTCTGGATCCAATCATCTTCGCTCAGATCTGTATCCTTCATTATCCGGAGAGAGGGTATCTGCACTTCGATCGGTAAGACTGCCTCCATGCCATAGACCAAGGAAAAAGGAGTTACCCCGATTGACGTCCTTGCTGAGGTACGGTACCCATGTAGAGCAAACGGTAACATCTCGTGCCAATCTTTATAGGTCACTATCATCTTCTGCACAATCTTCTTGATATTCTTATTCGCTGCCTCTACAGCCCCATTCATCTTCGGCCGGTAAGGAGAAGAGTTGTGGTGTTGTATCTTGAATTGTTCGCAGAGCTCAGTGATCATCTTGTTATTAATATTGGTACCGTTGTCTGTAATGATTCTTTCCGGGATGCCGTATCGACAGATCAGGTTATGCCGAATGAACCGTGCCACAACATTCTTGTTTACAGTGGCGTAAGAAGCTGCTTCAACCCACTTCATAAAGTAATCGATCGCTACCAGGATGAAGCGATGCCCATTGGACGCCGTAGGTTTAATCTCGCCGATCATATTTATGCCCCACATTGCAAAAGGCCAAGGTGCAATCAAGACATTCAGAGGGACTGGAGGAACGTGCACCTTATCAGCATAAATCTGGCATTTATGACATGTCCGAGAATGTTGGTAACAGTCGGCTTCCATTGTGGACCAGAAATATCCTGCCCGAAGGATCTTCTTTGCCATGGTATGTCCACTGGAATACATTCCGAAGGTACCTTTGTGTAGCTCCGCCATGATCCTTTCTGCTTCAGTCTTATCCACACAACGCAGTAAGGTCGAATCATGGTTTTGCTTGTACAAAATGTCGTTGCTAAGGAAGAACTTTGCTGCGAACCTTCTCAGAAACTTCTTATCGTTGACAGATGCACCTTCAGGGTATTCCTGAACTTCCAAGTATCTCTTCACCTCGTGGTACCAAGGTTTCTCAGTCACTACCTCAGCCTCAAGATCACAACAGTATGCCGGTTCGACCAGTTTCCAGATAATGACCCGGGGAGCCTCATTGTCCCATTTGACTTTGAACATGGAAGACATCGTAGCTAACGCGTCCGCCAGCTGATTCTCCTCTCTCAGAAAGTGTTCAAAAGTTATCTCTGTGAAATGGGGAATCAATGTCAACACACATTCTTTGTAAGGAATAAGGTTCGGATGTTTCGTATCCCACTCCCCTTTGATCTGATTGATCACGAGAGCGGAATCTCCGAAGACACTCAGAAACTTGATCCTTAAGTCGATCGCAGCTTGAAGACCCATGATGCATGCCTCATACTCTGCCATGTTGTTGGTGCAGTTGAAACATAGCCGGGCAGTAAGTGGAGTATGAGTGCCTTGAGGGGATATGATCACAACGCCAATACCGTTACCCAAAGCGTTGGAGGCTCCGTCAAAGTGCATAGACCATCGGGATCCTTCCTCAGGTCCTTCATCCGATCCAGGTACTTCACAATTAGTCACTATCATGATGCTCTCGTCCGGAAACTCTAAGTTCATTGACTGATAGTCGTCTACTGCCTGGTGTGCCAAATGGTCTGCCAATACACTTCCTTTGATGGCTTTCTGAGTTGTGTACTGGATGTCGTATTCTGTCAAGATCATTTGCCATCTTGCTATTCTCCTAGACAGAGCAGGCTTTTCGAATATGTACTTTATTGGATCCATCTTTGAAATCAACAAAGTAGTGTGAGTCAGCATAGACTGTCTCAGCCGGCGAGCAGCCCATACCAAAGCGCAGTAAGTTTTCTCGAGCAGTGAGTATCGGGTCTCACAGTCGGTAAACTTTTTGCTAAGGTAATAAATGGCGTGCTCTTTTCGGCCAGACTCGTCATGCTGCCCCAGCACACACCCCATTGAGCTGTCAAGTACTGTCAGGTATAGTATCAGAGGTCTCCCTTCAACCGGTGGCATAAGAATGGGTGGTTCTTGGAGATACTCTTTGATTCTGTCAAAAGCGGCCTGACATTCATCATTCCAACGTACTACCTGATCTTTCTTCAGCAACTTGAAGATTGGTTCACAAGTAGCAGTTAGGTGTGAGATGAATCGGGCAATATAATTCAGAAGTCCTAGAAAGCCTCTGACCTCTTTCTCTGTCTTAGGAACTGGCATTTCTTGAATGGCTTTAACCTTGGCAGGGTCCACTTGAATACCCTTGTCACTTACAACGAAGCCTAGCAACTTTCCAGATCTTACCCCGAAGGTGCACTTGTTCGGGTTCAACCTCAGCTTGTACAGTTTCAAACGGTCAAACAGTTTCTGCAGATGGTCAAGGTGTTCCTCCTCAGTTTGGGACCTTGCAATCATGTCGTCGACATACACTTAAATCTCATGATGGATCATGTCATGAAATAAAGCAATCATGGCACGTTGGTAGGTTGCCCCAGCATTTTTCAGTCCAAAAGGCATGACCTTGTAGCAGAAGGTGCCCCATTGAGTGACAAAGGTAGTCTTTTCCATATCTTCAGGAGCCATCTTGATTTGATTATAACCTGAAAAGCCATCCATGAAGGAGAACACCTTGTGCTGAGCAGTATTGTCAACCAGGACATCAATGTGAGGTAGAGGGAAGTCATCCTTGGGGCTGGCCCTGTTCAGATCCCTGTAGTCAACACACATTCTGACTTTACCATCTTTCTTTGGTACCGGCACCACATTGGCAACCCACTGAGGGTAAGAAGTCACTGCTAGAAACCCGGCATCAAACTGCTTCATAATCTCAGCTTTGATTTTCTCAGACATCTCTGGACGCATACGGTGGACCTTTTGTTTAACCGGAGGGCAGTCTTCCTTGGTAGGCAAATGATGGACCACAATGTCAGTATCCAACCCAGGCATGTCTTCATAGAACCAGGCAAAGATCTCCATATAATCATGTAACATCTGAGTCAACCGTTGTTTTACGCTGAGCTCCAGATTGGCACCAATCTTGACTTCCTTCCTATCTGTCGTAGTACCCAGATTTATCGTTTCCACTAGCTCTTCATGTGGTTGAATTGCCCTCTCTTCCTGGAGTAACAGTCTTGCAAGCTCACCAGGCACTTCGCAATCATCTTCACCTTCGTCTTCGGCTAAGTTGATCGGATTTTCAAAGTCATAACTGGCAGTAGCAGAGTCGTTACCAGTGAGATCCAGGATGGATTGAAACCTGTGTAGGTGAGTGTGTGTAAATATAGCTGTTTTGCAATATATAAAGAAAGAAAGAAAGAAAGGGAGCACAAGATTTGAAATGCGAAAAAACGTCCAAGGTCTTTATTCATGATATATGGAAATGACAGTTAATAAGCCCTCACAAATGAAGCCAACGGTGCCCCGGGTAAGACACCGGGCCATAAAGTTTCAATTCATTGTTTATTACAAATAACAAAAACAAAGGAATTCATTACTGCGTAACAAAAGTAACAGGTGTATGATCTTTTGCAGTCCAATTGTTCAATCCACCGTCAGTCGTCGGGTAGATCCAGCTATCGAACTCCGATTCTTCCACTTCGTCTTCATCCCCAATAGTATTCACTCCTGGATTAGTGATGAGCACAGGAGGTCTTCCGATCCTAGCTTTGCGCACAGCCCTCTGAGCCTCTGCAGTAAAACCCATTCCAAACTTATCAGTTTTAGGAGTGAAGTCAGGGAGCCTGCCCCAGTTAGCACATTCACCTTTCTCGATTACAGCCCGGGCGTGCTTCAAGGAGGCCATCTTCAAAGGAGAACCCTCTTCAATTACTGCTTCTGCTGCTGCCAATGTTGGAGGTACCTCTTCAAAATGTTGAAAGGGGGTTTCAATAAACTCCCCGTCCATCTCAATATACCGAAAGGAATTCAAATGACTAACCATGTACTCTTCCCCCCCCTGCACAGTGACAATCTTCCCTCTGACGGGGTACTTGAGCTTTTGGTGTAGAGTGGATGTCACTGCCCCAGCTTTGTGAATCCAAGGTCGACCCAGTAAACAGGAATAAGATGGACGAATATCCATCACATAGAAAGTTGAGTCAAATACTTGGGAACCCACACGAATAGGAATGTCTACCTCGCCATGAACCATCCTCTTCGACCCGTCAAAGGCTCGGACAATGATGTTGCTGGGTTTCAACTCCAGGCCCTCACAATCCAACCTATCTAAGGCCTTCTTGGGCAAACCATTTAGGGAAGAACCGGTGTCCACCAATACGTGAGCAAGAGTAGTGCCCCTGCATTCTATGGAGACATGCAGGGCATCATTGTGGTTCTTTCCCTTGGCGGTAAGATCAGCATCCTAGAAACCCAAGCCATTGTCAGCTGTCAAATTGGCTACACAGTCAGTGAATTGATCTGCAGAGGTCTCTTGTGGCACATGGGCCGTCTTCAGAAATGAAATCAGGGCCTTGACGTGGGCCTCTGAGCACAGCAGCAATGAGAGCATAGAGATCTTGGAGGGGGTATGCCCCAGCTGTTCAACGACATTAAAGTCACTCTTCTTGATTATCTTAAGAATTTCCTCCATCTCTTGCTGGGAGGCTTCAACATTCACAGACTTTGGTGCCTCCATCCGGGCAGGCTCATCATCAATCCCTTTGCCCCGAGTATTAGATGACTCGGCAGCAGGGGAAGCAACTTGATCAGAAGTAGAAACAGGCGTACTTGCAGGTGTAATTATGAGAGGTCTTCAAATAGCTGGTGGCGCAATGTCAGGCGAGAAGAGCCTGCCACTGCGAGTTACTTTAGCTGGACTGGTGATATTGCTGATGCTGGTACCGATGTTGAACTCCTGCTTTATTCCAAGTACATATACATCTGCCCCATAGTGCCATGGGACAGCCTTATCAGATTCATAGAGGAGGGGACCCGGAACAGTAATAACAATGGGTGCAACAGTCATGATTTTAACTGGCTTCCTCGGGGGAGCCTTGATTGGATTGTTGAAAATTGTAATGACAGATACTTCTTCCACAGGAACAAAAGGAACAACGGTCTTCTTGAACAGAATCTCTTTGCTGTCCATCAGGCTTTGGATGCCTAACTTCAGCAACGGACAACCAGTAGGGGTAACAGCACCCAAAAGGGAACCCTTGCCATAACCCGGAAATAAACCGGCCAGCAGTAGGTTCCTCTTAACAGTCAATAGAGGTGTAGCAACATCATTCACAGAAACGGCATACAAGTCTTCATCAACAGCATTTACTCCATGCTGGGGCATAGGAGCAGTCACAACATTTGGCCTCTCATGCGCCTCAAATTGTATCTCCTTTGCATCAATAAGTTCCTGCACCTTATTCCTCAGGGCACATCAGTCATCAGTAGAATGCCCCGGGCTATCGGAGTGATAAGCACATCGGGCATTTGGATTATACTTAGGAGATGCAGTATTCACAACCTTCGGAGCCTCTCTGACGGTCACCAAGTTGGGTGACAGCAGCTGCGGCAAGATTTGTGACAAGGTCATACTCAGCCGGGTAAATTCTCTTCTGGGTCTTTCAGCCCTTGGTTGGTTGGGTTGCCGAGGAGCGGCAGCAGACTTAACAATTACCACCGTGTTGAAAGCTTGGCGGCGCTCTGGTTTGTCTTGCCTCCTAGGCCCATACACAGCACTGGCCTCCTTCTTAAAAGGTTTCTTCTCAGAACTTGAAGATGTACCCTTCTGAATCTTTCCTGACTTCATACTAGCCTCTATCCTTTCCCCAGTCAGAATGAGATCCGTGAATCCTGCAGATGAATTTCCAATGAGATGATTAAAGAATGGCCCGGATAGGGTCCCCAAGAACATATCTACCAATTCACGGTCAGTTAACGGTGGCTGCACCATGCCTGCCAGGTCCCTCCACTTCTGCGCATACTCTTTAAAACCTTCGTCTGATCCTAGCGACATACCCTGGAGTTGGGTACGTGTAGGAGCAAGGTCGACATTATATTGATACTGCTTGTAAAAAGCAGTAGCCAACTCCTCCCAGTTATGAACCTTGGTTCCATCCAGCTGATAGAACCATTCGAGATGAGTCCCTGACAGACTCTCCTGGAAGAAGTGGATCCACAAGTTCTTGTCCACTGTATACGGCTGAATCTTCCGCACATAAGATCTGAGGTGTAGCTTAGGGCAGGACGCCCCGTCATACTTTGCGAAAGATGGCGCTTTAAACTTGTGCGGGATGATCACACCAGAAGATAAACCCAAGTATCCGAAATCCAAACCAGGCACTTGTTGAATTTCCATGGCGTTTAGACGGTCTTCCAACTGCTTGTACCGGTCTTCAGCGGGAGGATATTGTTCCTCATTAAAATCAGTCTTGTTGTCAGAGACCACCGGACTAGGAGCTCTTCCCCCCTGGGGACTGTCTTTGCCTACAGAAGAACCAGCTTCCTCATTCTGCAGTGTGTTACCAAATCTCCGGCCCGTGTTGAATAGAACAGTTCTCTTCTTCTTCTTCTTCTTCTTAACCAGCAGAGCCTTCAGCTCCTCTTGACCTTGGGCCAAACTCATAATCAACTCTTGGAATTGTGCGTTTTGCGCCTGAAGGGCCTTGATAGACTGCTCGGTAGATGATTCAGGGTTCATGATGCTGAAATAAACAGCGAAGAACAGTAAGCAACCTGAAAAGAAGAGTACCTGCTATGCACATGATGAATGATATGTGTTTATGCAATGCATTCAAGGGTTCGAAAGTTCAAATTTGTTGTAGACAAAAAGAACACACGTTATCATTAAGAAGTAATTGTTCAATACATCAGGGCCTCATGGGCAAAACATTACAAAAGTGAATCAATCCCAGAAGACACTACGCATCCTCTTTGGAGCTATGTAAGTGTTGAGATTCCTCTCCTCGTGCAGTAGGCGGGTGAGCTCCAAGACCTTCTTTTCACTAGCATGTAGACTGGTCTCAAGAGAATTTCGTTCTTCCTTAAGCTGGATCCAGCTCTTCTGCATTTCTTCCCAGGACGTGGGCATGTCAGGATGTTGAATGGTGTAGGACACTTCTCCTTCCAATACTGGCTCTTTGATCACAGGGAGAACATGAGGGTAAGGCATTACTAACTTCTGGGAGCGGGCTCGTACCCACTTGAGATAAGGCTCCAACGGGATAGAATTCCTGTGCCCCAGTGTTTTGCTGTCTATCCTACTTGGCATCCTCCAAGCTCTGATAAATCTCTGGCAAAGTCCTTGTGCATCGTTGTCAAAGTCAAAAACTATGTCAGGAATTAACATGTCATGAGGGCCGTCCCTCCGAGCATAACCAAACTGTCTCCAAGCCAGGCATGGGTTGTAAGTAATACCTCCTCTGATTCCAAGTAAAGGAACATTAGGGTACTCCCCGCAACGATCAATGATAGTGACATCCTCTCTGGACCGAGAACACCAATGTATATCTGCATGTGTAAGAGTCATCAATCGTTATGACCATCTCAAACCCCGCTCATTCTTCAAGACTGATTGTGGAAGGTGCGAAATAAACCACCTTCCCAGGAGAGGAGTGCATCACATAAGAACACCTCTTTTTCTCATGGTTCGAGTGTAACATGAGTGAAGGATGTCCCCAAGCAACGTAGGTATAGGATTCCTGGACATGAAGATCTGGACAACACTGATATCTATAAGCTGGTCTGGATTAGGGAACAACACCAAACCATAGACAAGGAGGGCCACAACTTCTTCAAAAGCTTGTAGGTCAAGGAAGTTCCAACATTCTTGGGCCTTCTCAAACATAAACCTGGCTAAGAACCCTTTGGTACCACTTCTAACTTCCCAATGTCCCTTGAGGTCAGATGATTGTAGGCGTAGTGCTTTAGCAATCTCTTCAGGTTTGGGTTCCCTTTCCGTACCGTTGTAGGGTAGTTGATCAAGGATAGGTATCTTCAGAAGCCGGGAGAACTCTTCCAATGTAGGCACCAGTTGATAATCCAAGAAAGTAAAACAGTGGTGCAGAGGGTCAAAGAACTGGAACAGGACCTTTATCATATCTTCCTCAATGTTGGTGTTGACCAAGCTGATGAGTCTTCCATGCCTCTCACTGAAAGAAGAGCTCTCGGGAATCCTAGATATAAGCTCCTTAAGCTGAGGAGGGATCCTTAAAAGGCTGATCAGAATTGTCTTTCTGCGAACAGTTTCCATGTCCTACAAAACAAGAACAAAGATGAAGATTCGAACCCCTGAAGTGGTTAGTGAATGCATATGATGCTGTATGATGTCATGATGCTATGATTAAACACACCACAAATATTCACAAGGGAAAACATGATAAGGCACACAAGTCACACAAGACGAGCCCTTAGAGTTTAGGCCAGCATGGGCTCTGGGTATTACCCTCTTGAAGTTGGTGGGCTCAACCTGTCCTATCAGAAGTAACCGGGTTCTAAGGGTCCCAATATCACTGGATTGCTTTCATTGTTCATCGTTTCGATTTAGCCACTGAACTGGCGACCGAAATATTCCAAGAAAACAACCCTCAATTGAGTGTAGTATCGAGTATCAACCAACCTCGGACTGTACCAAAGTCAGTTATCTCACTACCCTAAAGAGGCCAAGATAGTTCAATTAAGGTTCCTAAAGTCAGTTGATGCTTCATGACACCACGCGGAGGCCCCGTACTCTCCTTGACTGAACTCAAGGGTTACCGGTACACACCAAAGTGCCACATCAACGTAGCAGACTACTTTAACCATGTCGGTATACCCCGCACAGTTTCCCCACAGCCTTGTTGCTACTTTCTAAGAAGGTATCCCCAGATCCGGGTTAAGATCTATAGAACTCCCAAGACAGTACCCACAATTTAAAGCAAACAAGTCAAAGCAATTGAAAACACAAGTGATCTTAGTCCTAAGGTACACCTCACTTTAAGTCTCCCCAACAGAGTCGACAGTTCTGTGATCGGTGGATCTGGAACTGACTGTTTAATGCTGGTTCGCGAAATGTCGCGGAAGCAAGAGTCACCACCGTCTTTTATTTTCTCCAATATGGACAGGACAAAAGCACAGCAAAATTCCTTATGATATTATCTCTCGGTTCGGGAGGTATATTTATAGAAAGGGAAGGTGTTAGCACCCTTTCTATCCATGGTTATCCATGGGCTCTTAGATACTTGCTCATTGTGTTTTCAAAAGATGTTTGCTTTTCAAGTGTGAGTGGGTTTGAAAAAGTTTCGTTTAAAGATTTCAGATCGACTCTTGTATCAGTCCTCAAGAGTGTTTGAAAAATCGTTTTGAAAGCTTTTGAAAGTGTTGGTGTGAAAAGAGTTTTTGATTTGTTTTTTAGAGCAAGTATCTATGAGTCATCTACCTACCCTAAGGAATTAGACTGTGTAAATGTCCTTGAGGTAGTGCCATCCCACCATTGAAAGGTAGGTAGCACCACCGTTGGAGGTGTTCGGGTCAATTCGAGTTTTAGGGACAGTGTGGTCACCAGAGCAACAGTAGGACACCTTAGAAGCTACCCTTATGCCATTGATCTTTTTATTCCGAGGCAACTATTCTGAGACAACCGTTTCGAGGCAACTTGTTTCGAGGCAACTAGATCAATGGACATAAGGACTCACTAAGACGTCCTATACTCGATGACCACGTTTCGAGGGGCAAGGCAACAGTGAGGCGTACCCTAAGAGTGGTGTGTGAATTTGTGTATCATTTTCAATTATGTTTTATCTTGATCATGCATTGGGTGAGCTACGCTTTGATTTTATTTGGGCCATTCATTCTTTCATGCAAAATTTAGCAGTAAAGGGGTGCAGAAATTAAAGTGCAGAAAATAAAGTCCTACGCTATTACAAGGCACGGGTCTATACATCGCCAAATTAACAAAGACCCGTTTTTTAATAAAATGCAGAAAATAAATAAATTTCCTAATTACTATTACAAGGCTTTGAGCAATTACATAATATTTAAAAAAAGGAAACGTAAGAATAAACGTGCGAAAAGAAATTGGAATCGAATGTTCGCGGGCGTTGGACCCATTAAAGATTAAATGAAATTAAAAATTAATTAATTATTTAATAAAGAAGAGGAATGTTTTTTTATGGGTTTTGGTATTTATGAAACAAAGAAAATTAATTGAAATTAGAAATTAAATAAAACCCTAGTTCTAAATTATTTTTAATTGTTAAAGAAAAATATTTAAGTTTTAACCTAATTTACCCTAATTAATTAATCACATGTTTATTTACAAAATAATTAATAATTAATAATAATAGTAATAAGAAAATTATTTATTAAGAAAAATGTAAAAATGCTAAAAAACCTAATTTCTAAATATTTTAGTTATTTAAGAAAAACATTAAAATTTTAACCTAAATTAACCTAAATTGATTATTAAAACTTTATTTACAAAAATAATTAGTGAATTAAATGTTAATGACAATAAACATGTTTTTGATTTTTCTGGTTTTTATATTATAAAAATTGTTTTTGTGAATTAACTAAAATAATTAAAATAAATAAAAGAGAATTGAAAAGAAAAAAGAAAATTAGAAAAAAGGAAATAGAATACAAACAAAAGGGGGGTGTCTGGCCCAATTTGGAGGTCTATTGAAGCATTTGGCCCACTGAATTCAAGGCCTTTATTGACTTTTCTGTACTTGCGTGTGGATCCTTTGACTAGCGCGTATGGTAGGCTGCATGTTCTGGCCTTTGGATTGAGACCCCTGGACACTTGGCAGGCAAGCAGGCGAGGATGCATGATGGTCTTTTGAGAGCGTGCTGCATAGAAACATGTGGAGAAAAATATTATGGAAGAAGTGGGGGACCTGGGAATCGAACCCAGGTCCCAATACCTGCAAGCCAACGCATCAACCAACCCAACTAACGCGTATGTTTGATATTAATATGGAACGTGATTATTATATGTGAACAATGAGTATTACGCTGGACAATTGAAAAAAACGCGCCAATCATTCAAACTGACCAACCACAGTCCAACAACTCAGCGTCTCCTTCCTTCTTCTTCGTTTGCCTGAAAAATAAAATATAGATAGCGGGGGTTTTAAACCCCCACTAAATGGCACCTGCAAATAATAGCGAATACGCCCATGATGATCATAAATTGAGCGTGAGGTGTGAGTTCAATTCGTCAGAATGTCACGATTTCAATGGTACTGGTTTGATTGGCTAATTTTTCCTTATGTGTGAAACCCCAAATCTGGAGCTCTAAAACCCTAGCGAATGTCAATGGCAACTTTTGATACAGGAAATATTAATTCAATTAAAGGACACCAATAGCTTCAGAAAGTTCATGTTAGTATAAATCAGCCATTAAAAATCATAAATCATGCATGGAATGTGAAACACGATTATGAAAATTTTGATGAAAAGTAAGACTCTGTTATACTAATTCCTTGAGTATGGAAGGCCGGTTTCGATTGGAATAGTTTCTTGGTGGTGTCAGCAAGCTTTTGGAATACTTTTGCAGCCTTGAATTGTCCTCTAGATACCAAAACAGTTTTCAACTTTTTTTGTCAAAAAATGCAATGTTGTTCTTGTGTTCTGAGCGCAGCTTTTTGTGTCCAAGGGCTTAGGTTTCACTTATGCTTATGTATTTGAATAGAATTAGGTCAAAAAGCCAGCCCAAAATCCATCCATTTATGACTTTGAATATTTGATTTTCCATATCTTTTCTTCAATCTTTTTCATGCCAATTATGCCAAATCATGGAAGATTCTTTCCTTTTTGAATGGTACACGAGATATTGAGCACATAATGAGTGAAATCTCTGCATAAAAAGATTTGAAAGGTGTGATTTGCTATTTTTTCATATTTTATTTTAATTAAGTGAATTAATAATAATAAAAATTCAAATAATTAATCAAAAATGATAAAATAACTCCCTTGGATGTCAATGGGTCGTGCATAGCCCTTGGATAATGATTCATGGAAGAAATTGAGGCCCATTAGCAATTTTGAGGCATTTGAAGCAAAGTTGACTTTTCAAAATTCCCAAAAATTTCCCAACTTCCACAAGGCATATCTTGCTCAATATTTAAGCTTTGATCATGTTCTTGGACATTTTGGAAAGGTCTTGACGTCCTCTAACTAATGTCTTTGGTACCATGTCATTTTGATTTACCAATCTAAAGTTATGGTCTTTGACTTAAAGTGCCTTTTGTTGACTTTTGAAAATGACCTATAATATTGAGATTGATAACTTTTTGTGAGAGAATTTCTTGGACTTGAAGTGTGAAGATGAGTTGTAGGAAATGTCATTCTCTTAAAAATGAGCTTTGGATGGAATTTTTCTGATAAACCATGTGGAAGTTATGCCTTGGTCAATTTGCAGTTGACTTTTTCAACTGTCCAAAAATAGAAACTTTTGCATCTTGAGACTTTTTGAGCCATGCCTTGAGAATCATGATCAAGAATTGATCAAATGATGTTGGTGGCTTCAAAATAAGATGTTGACCAAAATTTTTGACTATTGACTGTCAAATGACCATTTTGCCCCTACAGTTGACTGTGAAGCAGTTAGGGTTTTTGACTGTGCAATTTGGTGTTGTGAGTCTTGAAACTTGGTATATGGATGCTTGACAATGTATGTAGGCATGTGGGACTTGTTTGGACCCTTGGAAAATTCAATTTCTTTGCCAGAACCAAAACCCTAATTTTTGATTGTTAGGAGGCAAATAGACTGTGCAACCTTTGAGAGATTTTGAAGCTTGATCTTAGCAAATCTTGAAGAATATGGGAGGGCAAATTTTGGGGTACAACAGTAGGTAAGTACCCTCTTGAAGTTAGTTGGCTCAACCTGTCCTATAAATAGTATATGGGTTCTAAGGAGCTCAATATCACTGGATTATTTTCTGTGTTCATTGTTTCAGTTTAGCCACTTAACTGGCGACCTAAATATTCCAAGAAAAAAACCCTCAATGAGTGTAGTATCGAGTATCTACCAACTTCGGACTGCACCAAAGCCGGTCATCTCACTACCCCTAAAAAGGCCAAGATGGTCAAGTAAGGTTCTAAGAGTTCATTAGTG
Organism: Vicia faba; assembly: GCA_948472305.1. Classification (NCBI taxonomy): domain Eukaryota; kingdom Viridiplantae; phylum Streptophyta; class Magnoliopsida; order Fabales; family Fabaceae; genus Vicia; species Vicia faba. Next base: position 8,846 of record CATIWC010002676.1, on the reverse strand, counting down.
CTTCATGACATCACTCAGCGGCCCCGTATTCTCTTTGATTAACTCAAAGGCTACCGGTACCCACAAATATGTCACACTAACGTAGCCACTGCTTCAACCATGTCGGTATACCCCGCACAGTTCCCTCACAGTTTATTGCTACTTACCTAAAAGGTGTCCCCAAATCCGGGTGTAGGATTTAAAAGAACCCAAACAAGGAAACCAACATGTAAAGCAATCAAGGCAAACAAGATAAGCATGCAAAGGTAATCTAAAACCCTAAGGTAACCCCACTTTTAGGATTTTCAATCCCCAGCAGAGTCGCCAGTTCTGTGATACGGTGGGAGAACTGACTTGAGGTTTTGCGTTTGTGTTCATAATTGTGCGGTTTAGCAAGAGTCGCCACCAACTTTTTATTTTATCCAAAGGAAAGGTCAAAAAGCACAGGAAAGACCTTTGAGATGTTTTCTTGGGTTCGGGGGGGGGGGGGGGGGGTAGATTATGAAAAGGGAAGGTGCTAGCACCCTTTTCATCCATGGTTTTCCATGGGCTCTTAGTTACTTGTTTAGATCACTTGCTTTTGCTTTTCAATTGTTTGAAATGGTGCTTTGTGTGTGTGGTTTTTGAAAATGCTTTGAAAAAGAGGCCTTGTCTAGGAAACCTTTGTAATGACTCTTGTTTGAATATATACAAAGGTGTTTGTCTTTTTGAAAATATATTTCAATGTTTTAAAATTTTGTTTTGAAATTGTGTTGTGATGTGTGTTTGAAAGTAGCAAGGATGTTTTACAAGCTTTTGATCAAGTAACTAAGAGTTGTCTACCCTATTTTACTCAAAGATCTTTCTTATGTTTTTAACCCTTTTGAAAGTGTTATTTCACCATTGCATTTGGTGAACAACCTTGTGTTAGGATGTTAAACGGGACAGGCGCGGGTCATCGCATACAATCATTGAAAGAAACTTGTGAGACGCTCTAGCAATTTTGTAAGGGACGAGATCATTTTATCGAAGGCAACATCGAGGGTCATCGAGGGACTACGATCTTTGTTTATCGAAGGGGCCTTTGCTAGAGTGTCTCATATTCGAGGGACATGATTGTATTTCCGAGGCAACAAGCGAGGTTACCCTAGAGGTGCACGTGTGTATTGTGTTTGTCATTTTCATGCATTTGGATCTTGTATTAGGTCATCTAGCGATTGATTTTAGATTTTCGCATACAAACCCTAATCTCTAGTCATGGCATATTTGAAAGCATAAAGTGCGAGAATTAAGATTCTAAGCTATTACAAAAGAGTATCCGGGGATGGGGGTACAATTATTTACAAATGGGGATGAGTCTCTCAAGGATAATAAATTCCAAATATCAAGTGTTACAACCAAATCGAATTGTCACAATTCAATGTAAAATTATAACAAATGAAGAGATCAATAATATTATGAGATGCATGTATTTATTTACAAATAAAAATTTATTCTACAAGAAAGAAAGATTAAAAAATTATATTATTATTTGTATGTGTCTTATTAATTAATAAAAAGAGTTTAATGAAAACAAAATTAATTAACTCAAATTAAACCTTTTTTTGATATTTTTATTATGTGATAATAAAAAGAAAATGGTTCAAAACAATTAAGAAAAATAAAATTATTTTAAATATTATTTTAAGTGTTATTAATGTTAATAAAAGAAAAGAAAGCAAATTACTTTTAAATGAATCAATAAAAATAATAAAAACATTTGTTTAAAAAAGGAATGGGCTTAGGTTGTTTGTGGTTGGCCCAAATGAAAATGAAGAAGAACAAAAAAAAAAGAGACAAGTCAGAATGGAGGGGGGTGCTAGCAAAAAACGCTGGGCTTAAGGCAATTGTGTAGGACAGGCCCAATTGCAAGCTTGTTTCAATTTGTTAGGGTTTAATCATTTTTAGGGTTTGTGCGTTATTGAGGTTACAGCGGCGCCGCTTCGTTCTTCCTCTTCATCCTCTTTTCATCTTTCCCAAGCAGCGATACTCTGATACTCCCTCCATGAGCCCTAGGTCGTCGGAGCGCCACCTCACTCTCTCACCTCTTCACGACAATCCAAGGCCTTGCTCAAACGGTATGATTAATTTCTTGTCTTTTAGGGTTTTACAGTTTCATGGTTTGATTCGCTTTGTCTTGTTCAGATTTGTTTTTAATCTATGGTCTTTGCATGTTTTGAGATGCAGTAAAGAGTTTGAGAAAATCATACATTGGGGAAAATGGAGAGGAAAGGTGAGATGGAGTTGGTGGCGGCGTTCCTGGTGGCCGGAGGCGGAAGGGAAAAGAAATGATGGGCACGCTTTGGCTTCTGGTATCTTTTTTTTTGTTGTTCTTTTGATTTGTTGATGTTTGATGATGAAACTGTTCTGAAAACTGTTGATTCTTGACTTGCTTTTGAAATGCTCTTCCTCTTCTCTTGGGATGTTAATGATGATTTTATGAAACTACTGTGTTGGTTTTTTGTTGTTGTTAGTGATGACAAATGTCTGAAGCTTCTTATTCTTTGTTGATTTTGAATATGATGTTTGATGATGAAAGTTCTGAAAACTTGTTGCTTGCTTGATTTTGTTGATGATGAAAAAATTCTGAAACTTGTTGTTTGCTTGTTTCACTTCTTGAAAACTTTATTTCTTCCTCTCTTGAATGATGATAAACTTATTCTGAAGCTTTTGATTTTCTATTGTGGATTGTTTAATGATGATGATGATTGTTGGTTGATGATGAAGCTTGTCATAAGTTTATGAAACCTTGTTTGTTGAGGGTTTGGTTCTGTAGCTTTGACAAACCTGCAGTTGGCTCACAGTTTGGCCAACTGTTTTGTGTTTATTGTTACAGTTTGTAGTTTTGGTAACATGCTTGGTTTGATTTAGTTGAGCTTGTTATTGAGCTGTGCAGGTTTGTTGATTTTCTGCAGTTTTGGCCAGCTTGTGGTTTTGAAACTGTTTGAGAATTGGCTTGTTTGCAGTTTGGTACAGATTGTGCACAGTTTGGTTGTTTTGTGTAGTTGGGAAGGCTGTGTTTTATTTGATTTGCAGTTTAGAAACTGCAGGTTTTGGCAAGGCTTGGCTATGCAGGCTTATGGTGTTTTGAGCAAGCTTGTGGTTTTTTTTTTTGCAGCTAGCTTGGTTGTTGGTACTAGCTTTGTACAGGTTGTGTGATTTTCTGCAGGTTTATTAGGCGTACAGTTTGTTGCTAGCAGGCTTATGGTGTTTTGAGTTTGTTGCTAGCAGGCTTGAGCTTGAAACTGTTTGAATGTTTGCTACAGCTTGTTAACAGGTTTGTAGAGTTTTGTAGCAGGTTAGCAAGTTTGCAAGTTTTGCAGGCTTTGGAGTTTGTTTGGGTTTTTTGCCAAGTATTTTCTCCTCTTGTTGTTTATGTATTTAGATAGTTTTATATCCTCTTGTTATTTCACTTGTGACAGCCTGCTTTAGCCAAACTGCAAACTTTTCAAAAAAGGTCCTCTCTTTCTCTCTCTCTCCAATAAGAACTTTTTGCTTATTATTTTATATTCTAAAAAGTTGCCTAGGCCTGGAACATGATGACAGCTATGACAAACTCTTGGCTTGTCAATTGGTTTTCCTTCTGCTGTATTTTCTGCATTATGTACTTTTGCCTTGACAGTTTGCATCTGGTTTGGGTTTGCCATGCTTAGTTTGATAGTTTTGGCACCTTGTTGCATTTGGTTTGGTTACTGCAGTTGGTATTCAGTTTGGCATAGTTTTGCTGCAAGTTTGCTTTGTATGCAGCTTGTCTTTGTATGCTTGCCTTGTATCTTGCTTTGTATAACATGACCCATGTTTTGCATTTGAACCAACTGCTTTTGTATGCTTGCATTTTTTTATCTTTTACTTTTCTCTTTGTGAACCAAGAAGAGCAATCTTCTTGTGATTTTCAAAGAGAAAAATAAAAACATGATGAACAAATAGCATTCTGATTCCGGCCGGCAAACTTTAATGATGACCTTCTCCTTTCTTTTTTGTTTGAAAATTCTTTTTTCAATTAACTGTACTAATTTCTTTTTCTTTCTTCTTTTTCAGGTGAATGCAACTTGGATGATAGAGGAAGCAGTAGAAGACAGAGATCTTAAGCATGGGAGCACCGGAGCTTAGGAGACTTAGGCTTAGATTAGATAGGCTCTTTTTTCATTTATTGTAAACATTTATTTCGTTTTAAAATACTATAAGTTGTAAAAACTTACAATATTCAAAAATAATAAATTATCTTTTTGTAACAATATTTGAAAATGAATAAAAAGAGTCTTTATCCAAAAGAAATATTTCTACTGTCAAATATCTTGCCCTTCTTCCTTGCATGTTCACTTAATTATTTAAGACTCTTAAATCAAAATAATTGAAACTGCGTTTCAACAATTCTAATCCAGATAACTTAAATCCCAAATAATCAAAAACTTTGCAGTCTCGTAACCTTGCATCAGTATTCCAATCACAATACGCATTGTATAATAAACAAGTAAGCATTCCATTAACCGACAAACCTTTCACTCCATTAACAAGCAAATGTCTTGATATTCCAAATAACAGTCTCAGCTCCTACTTCTTATCCCAGATAATCAGGCCTTGAGAACAATCAGTTGACCTTTCAGCAAACTTGAAAAAGTGAGAAACCAATGTAATGGTAAACTGAATTTCTGTGGATTCAATTTCTTCTGAGAAATGCGAGAGAAAACCCTAATTCTTGATTTGTTGCCAAAGAAAAGTTTGTTTGATCAATTCCTGAGCCAATCTTAAAAATCAGAGAAAACCATAGGGTTGTGATTTCTTGTGAAAAAGGGAGGGCAAATTTTGGGGTACAACACATACCATGTCATGAATAGTCCATCCTCCACTTCTAGGGAACGTTAAAACAACAATATGAACTCTCCAAGTTCAAACAACTTTTCAGTAGAAACCTTCTACCTTGCATAAAACCAGAAAGTATCCCCTTCAGATCTCATCCAGAAACAAACAAGACGTCTGCTCTGATACCAATTGAAATTATGGTATGACAGAATTCAGATGTCCTATGACATGTTTGGACATCTAATCCGACATAAGCAAATAGGCAAGGTATCAACAATAAACATAATACTAAAAAGTATAAACAACACACTAGAATTGCTAACCCAGTTTAGAGAAACTCTCCTACTCTGGGGGCATACCAATCTAGGGACAATCCATTATGATAGTATCAATTTGAAGCTAAACTCCTCCGTTTATAGCTTCTCACGTAACCACTACCCTTACTAGATTTCTATCTAAGACTCACCTAGATATGGGGTCATCCTCAATCCCTCTTCAATCACTTACAACGATTGGATCAACACAATTCTGAACAAACAAGAAGTCACACTTCCATGACAATCTCTAGCAAAGACTCTTGACTAAGACCAAAACTTGGAGTTGGTTCAAAGATTCCTCCAAGAACAATACTCAACTCATTACTTCATAGCTTTTGAGTGATAACAACAATAACCATATCACAGCCCAAGTGGTTCACTTACACCAACTCTCCTAGAGAGTGGAAAAAAGACAAAACCCTAGACTTATACATCTTGAACCCGTGCCTTTCCTAGGTTACAAACACTTCTATTTATAACCCATACCCAACTAGATTTGGGCCTTCAAAATACATCTCTTTGGTTGTTACATTCAGCAGTAACTTCTGCTACAAACAATGTCTTCAATCATTAATTTCGTAAATAATGTCCATATTTAGAAACTGCATAATCTTCAATATTCTGATTTGATTCTTCTTGACTTTAAATCAGCGCCACATAGGATTTCATAATATTCCCACAATATTTTGCATTAGTTAAATCATAATAGAATCTAACTGTCCACTTCATCTTAGGCGCAATGCCATATGCTTCTTCATAGGATATCTTATCCGACATGTTGCTCCAAATGTTGAAACATTTCAACTCAACATGTCTCAACATAAGATAGGACTTGTTGCTCAACCTATTCCTATTAGCAAGTTAATACTTCCTATCTAACATATTGCTGCTATATTTGTTTTATAAAAATTAATGCCAATCCTTAAAACTAAGGAACTTACATAGCTCAACCACATTACAACCTCATTAAAAGACCTTAATGATTCCTGAGTGATTGCATACTTTGTGATATTGTTTAGAAGAAATACAATATTGATTTATTTTTCACGCGTTGCCTAAAAATTGAGGGATACACTAACCTATTGAGTGATGCTCAATGTGACCATCATCCTAATTGGAAATTTGACTATTGAACTTAACTTGTTTTGAAAGTATACTTTGACTAAACAATGTTTTCATCTTCATGCTATGATTTATGCATGATTATGACATTTATTTTGTATTTGAATATAAAGGAATCATGCCAAGTTATAATAGTTTTTCAAAAGTATGATTAAGTTATCAAACCTCATTTGACATATGCATGTTGAGAATCAATTTCCAAATCACTTAGCTTTTGTTTGAGGACAAGAAAAATATAAGTTAGAAAGAGTTCATAAGTGAAAAACTTACTCGTTTTACATAGAAACTTATTGACTTAAAATATAAGTAATCACATGAACCGAGTCCAATTTATCATGAAAAGATGATAAAACACTTGTGTGAACTTTTTAACTATGTTATTCATAAACACGGGTGAAAAGGGTCCAAGAAAATTTAAAGCATCAAGAAAAAGGGAAGAAAAACTCGCTAGGAAAGAAAAGGGCACCCCTAGTGAAGCATAGACAGTCACTTTTCCTAGCCAATCAAAGACCTCACTTAGCTAGATACAAGGAAACACAGGCAAAAATCTCTTTGCTAGGCGAGGAAGATAATCTGTTGGAAGATTTAAGGCTAGACAAAAATAATTAAAAGGTTTCTTCAAACCCAAGTTTATTTAGAGTGAAGAAAAATGGATCTTTCTAGGTGAGGATGAAAATATCTCCTAGCAAAGCAAGACGGTTTGAAAATCCTTGTCGGCTAAGTAACTTCAAGAGGAAGGAAGACAATATCTTTAGGCGCAAAATAGGGCCTCCCTTAGTGAGATATAACGGAACAAGCCCACTTGAATGAGCTAGCATACAAATTTTAGGGAAAAAGACAAGCTCTCTAGGCGAGCTAAAGGTCTCACTAAGCGATATTACTCCTACTAGTACCTATAAATAACATATGCGCCTAGTTTAAAATATGAATTTTGGCAGAGTATTGTTGATGTATTCACATAGAAACATATCAAGGACAACAAGAGAAAAAGAGAGAGAGAGAAATTTTGAATATAAAAATTTGTATAACTCTAACAAAATATAAACGAATATTTAGAATAATCTCACATAAATAAATATACAAACGAATATTTAGAATAATCTCACTTACGTGTCAACTATCATCTTCATTTCTGGGTATTTTGTCCAATCACCTTCTAACGAATCCAGATAATATACAATTTCTCTTATAGGATTAATCGCAACCAACAACCAGTGTCCACGTCTACTGTAAGATTAGCAAAGGTTAAATGGAAACTTTCTACACAACGTCAAAAAATAAAAAATTATAATAGATGAAGTTAGAATGAAAATCTAACCCATTGCCAGTATTAAATGGTAAAAAACAACTTTTATGTATCTTTATTGGCCATAAATGCATAGAAAAAGTACTCTTTAACTTCATCTGATCATTGATCGATTAATCGTGAGTTGATACTGTTGGGAGATAAGAAACAAAATCTTTATTCCAATTGATACGGGCACATCAAGTTGTCATACATGAACCTTAAATAAAAACATCATTAACATTAAGACTATTCATACATGAACCTTAAGTAAAAACATCATTAAAGTTGATCGGAGTATACCTGATGTATGCATTGATAACACCTACGCCTAATTCCAAATGTGTAAAAAATTGATCCATATCCTCTTTATCGATTGTTTCATAATAGGAAAAACCAAAAAACCCTTCCTCTATTGGTATATTAAGAGTACCTCCGTCAGCCAAATCTTTTTTCAGTATATTTTATTTGGTCTGATCAAGTAGTGATTCCTATGTAACTCTTCACTATGATTCCTTATCCCACTAAAATGTCTACGGTGTTGAGGGAGAAAAAATTTCAATCCCACGAAAGGATTTAATCTTTCAACTAAAACATGCATTTTATATGTATGATCATTATTTGTTTGATTTAACTTTTTTGTTAGGAATATGTTATAAAATGTCAGGGATAAGAATCATTCAACCTCAGGCATGTCAATGGACCAAGAAGTAAATTAGGAAATTCAGAGTTGTTGATAGTTTGCCTCACCATAAAGGAGTTTTTAAGAGGAAATAATGTAATCATAGATATTAGATATCACTAACTATAGATTTTGAATCATAGGTTCAGGTTATTTCTTCAACATTATCAACTACTTGATATTGTGTCTTGTGTGTAATAATACTAATGTTGTGTTTTATGAGTACTAACTATAGAGTTTGAATCATTTGAGTAAAAAAAATTATAGAGTTTGAATCATATATTTAGCCAACTTATTCAACATTATCAACTAGTAGTCTGAAAGGGATACCAACTACTTGTGTCATAATGCTTGTAGAATTCCATACTATTTATAATTTTTTAGTTGTGGTTTCTGATCTTTACATTATTGATGACATTGCGTATAATCAACACCTTATTTGTTTTTGTAAAATGAGACATATTATTGACATAACTGAATATCAAGGAAGGTTGCTTCAAGATTCAAAAGGAAATGGAACACAAGGAAGGCATGCAGGTTCTCTTGTCGTGCCTCGCGGACCGCTAGATGCTGCTATCGTTGGTAAAACAACAACTCTTCAAACTACTAACACCACCACAAACTCTAATATTAGAATCTGCTG